>WBNH01003702.1:156684-231963 GCA_013401255.1 Urocolius indicus | reverse complement strand
CGCCGCGCTCCGCGGGACGGGCCGGCAGCCGCGCGGGGTCGCACCGTTAGCACCGCGGGCGCTGCCGCCGCCGCCGCCAGCGGCCCCGCACCGCCGAAGGGGAAATCGCTCACCTGGTGGGCGCAACGCCCCGCGGCCTCTTCGGCAGGTTTATTTAAGCGGCGACGGCTCCGGTTCTCGGAGGTCAGAGTTCGCGACCCCGCCCCCTCGGCTCGGCTCGGCTCGGCTCGGCTCGGCTCGGCTCGGCTCGGCTCGGCTCGGCTCGGCTCGGCTCGGTGCCGCCCCGCCCCTCCCGACCCCTCCGCGGCGGCTGCGCCTGCGCCTGCGCTCGGCCGCCGCGTGGGGAGGGCGCGGGTCTGGCCGAGGCGGGGTCCGGGGCGCTCCCGCCGCGCCGCCCCGTCCCGTCTCCTCCCTGACGCCTGTTGGTGGCCCTTTGTCCGCGCTGCCGGGGCACAGGCCATAGGCGGGGGGCGGCCCTGAGGCGAAGCTCCTTTCCAGATGGGGTAGCAGGGCCGTGGCCCGTGTGGGTCCAGCGGCCGTGCGCAGCGAGAGGAGCGGGAGTCAGCGGTGCTTGCAGAGCTGGCTGCCTACGTCCGCCAGCATGGCAGCGGCAAACTACTTCATTACATCTCAGCACCGCTCCCAGCCGGGCTTGGAAAGGCAATAAGGAGCCTGGCTGCTAACATGGACGTGCCCTGCCGAGAAGGACTTTCAAAAAGTGCTAAAGCAACACCTTGGTGCTGTGCAGGCTGGCTGTGGCTCAGCCTCAGCGTTCATTTGGGCCAGAGTTGTGTTACCTAGTTGCTTAGTTTACACTAATTATTTTATTGATCCTGATTTTAAGTAAGTTTTATATCTAAATATGTCTCTTCCCCGCCTACCCCCCCCCCACGCCTACCGCCCTTTCCATCTGTTCAGTGAAGCTTGTGTAGCTGTGGTTAGAGATCAGCAGGAACTGCAAGATCATTTAGGCCACTGGGGCTGTATGCACAATTTCGTTGAGATCTGTTTAGACCATTTAATGCAGTTCCTACTGAATCAGATGACATAAGCATCAACGTATGGTGGGTGTCGGGAGGTTGGGGCATCCTTTTTTTCTATTGTAGCTAGCAACAGGACAAGGGGTAATGGAATGAAGCTGGAACACAAAAAGTTCCATTTAAACATAAAAAAATATTTTATTGTTCAGGTGAGGGAGCCCTGGCACAGGCTGCCCAGAGAGGTTGTGGAGTCTCCTTCCTTGGAGGTCTTCAGGTCCTGCCTGGACACGTTCCTGTGCGACCTGATCTAGGCAGACCTGCTTCTGCAGATGGGTTGGATTAGATGATCTCTAAAGGTCCCTTCCAACCCCTATCATTCTATGAATGTCTGAGAAGGAGAGATATGAAAAAAAAATGCCAAAGAATCCAAGCCATTTATCCCTTTAATAAAATCATTTATGCTCTTACCATGCCGATTGTTTTACTGATTTTCTTCCCACTCCATTCTCACAGCTACACTCACATTTAGCTACCCTAGCTCAAGATCAATAGTTCAGTGAGTCCTTGCAAGCATCATATTTTCCTTTTTGATCACATTCAAATACAAATGAACCTTATGAAGAATTAGAGCAATTAACTTCCTAAGCATTTCCTGAAAGTAGTCAATGTTACAGCACTCTCAATTTACCGTACTCAGCACTTCCCAAACTAGCCTGAGCTGCACACTCGTTTTCTAAATGAAGGTGCTTATTGCAGTTTAATAAATACCGAGGAATATGCACCAAAGCTTTTTTCAGACAAGTATCCCGATGTCCTCAATACAGAAGAAATGTCACTGTAACCAGTAAAACATGTTTTTGGGGTTTTTTTTCTTAGCAAGCAATTTGTACTTGATCTATATTACAAGGGCATGTCCATGTAGCTGTGTCAGCCAGGATTATGACAGACACATCTCTATCAAAAATGTGCAGAGAAGCAAAACCCTTTATGCTGTCACCGCAAGTTATCAAAAAACCTGCTTTCTAACACCTGTCAGAGAAGCACAAGAGGCAGCATAACTAACCTGACAGAAACATCTCTCCCTTACAGGCTCTGCTAAAATGCCAACAGAAACTCTGTGATTCAGGAGTACTTTAATAGACACAGTAGAACTGGATTTTGCAAAAGGATTTATTAATGTAATACCCTTCATTTGACTGTCACATAGACATAACCCCCTTAATGCTTCAGAACGATTGGTTCTCGGGATGCTTGCTTTGCCATGGGTGGGTTCCGTTCATCAGGAGACTTGAGAAAGTAGCAGCCTCACGCTGCATCCTGTGTTCCAGAGCTGTCTTAGTTCCACTGTTAAACATTCAATAATACTGCCTGAGGGAACTGATTTATATTTGGGTTAACCTATCCTAGTCAGCTGTTGCTGTAGGTACAGTTCCTGCTCATAGACCTGTAAATCACACATCGGATGGGGAGCCTAATTCATACCTGAGCTGATGAACCTCAGAAGGGCTGTCATTCCCCAAGGCTGGGAGGTGGCTTCAGGAGATAAAACCCCACTGCTCGTTGTCCCTTGGGTGGGATGTGTTCAGGAGCAATGTTTTTGATTGTTCCATTATGTCTGCGAGCTGCATTCCACACACAGGCTCTGCACTCGGTTGTGGGAAGACTCAATAGAAAACAAACATCATCAACTCATGGGCTTTTAGTTTGGGGGGCTGGTGAAGAAGGAGCATAAAGTGTAGAACTAGACAGCATGAGGCAAGCTAAGGAAAGACAGGAGGGCAGGAAGGTGGAATAATTCTCATAGCAAGACACCATTTTTTGGTAGTTGGAGTGTGTACCCTCTTGGCTGACATAAGCAAGATAATTCAGGTAAACTTCATGTTTCAGGTGGTCAGATGCAGTAGGAGTGTCAAACTGTGCAGAAAGACTCTCAGGCTGTATTCAATTTGTAAGGACAAAACTCAGGAGTAATGATAAAACATGTGCAGTACCATGACAGCAAATTCTGCCATTTGAAAGTCAATGAATACATGAATTATAGAATCAAAGAATAGTAAGGGTTGGAAAGGATCTCTAGAGATCATCTAGTCCAACCCCCTTTCCAAAGCTGGTCCACCTAGATCAGGTTGCACAGGAACTCGTCCAGGTGGCTTCTGAAAACCTCCAGAGAAGGAGATTCCACAACTTCCCTGGGCAGCCTGTGCCAGGGCTCCCTCACAGGAAAGAAGTTTCTCCTCATGTTCAAGAGAAACTTTATGTGTTTGGGCTGGCACCCATTATTCTGTGTCCTGGCACTGGGCACTGCAGAGAAAAGACTCACCTCATCCCCTCAACACTAGCCCTCTAGGTATTTATAAGCATTGATAAGGACCCTCCTCAGTCTTAAACAGCCCCAGATCTCTTTCTCAGCCTTTCCTCATATGGGAGATGTTCCAGTCTCTTAATCATCTTTGTAACCCTCTGCTGTAGTCTTTTCAGTTATTCTTATCACGATTGAGCTGGGGAGCCCAGAACCAGACACAGGACTCCAGATGAGGCCTCACCAGGGCAGAGGAGAGGGGGAACAGAACCTCCCTCAACCTGCTGGCCACACTCTTCTTGATGCATCCCAGGATACCATTGGCCTTTTTGGCCATGAGGGCACATTGCTGGCTCATGTTTAATTTATTATCAATCAGGACTCCCAGGTCTCTCTCTACAGAGCTGCTCTCCAGCTTGTAAATGCCCAGCCTGTACTGGTGCATAGGGTTGTCCTTCCCAAGGTGCAGGACTGCACTTGCAAGAATACATTTTACATAAATCCTGAAAATATTTTAAAAGGTGCAGGCTCAACTAACAGGAATTTATTTTATACAAAAATGATACATATCCACAGGAATATTTACAACTTTTAACCATTTTCATTTACAAAATAAAGATTCTGTTCTTTCATTTAGACAGTACAATTTAGGACTGCTCCAAATAAAAGCATTTTTGAATGGTAAATACAGGAGACAGCAGTTACAGCAATCAAATGCATTGAATGTGTCTTTCCAAACATCTCTCTACATTATGATGTAATAATATACATAGTTGAGTATCAAGTTTCCACACACAAAAAATATGTAGTAAAATGTGTTCCATAGCTGCTCAGCTATCCATTTATTTAAAGTCCTCTGGGCACAAAAAAATTGATTTTAAGTTAAAGAGAATTCAAGATCCTAGAACATTCCATTTATCCAAGAATAAAGATGCTAGAACTAATATTCAATGCTAGTGTTTGTCTCATACTGTACTAAGCAATCTTAAACTAATTATTAACCATAGAATCTTAGAAGAAGAGGTAGCCAGGTGTTTAAAAACTTCTGGTCCTGTTTCAGCAGTTTGTCAAATCAAGAAGGGAATACTTTTGATGGTAATGAATACGAATGGAAGCTACAGAAATAGGTTAAGTATGAAAAACAGCTATCTGAAAATGTTATGAAAATGCCTGTGTTGTGGGTTCTTTGACACAAAGCACTAGTGCTGGAGATAAGGGAAAATAAATATTTAACCGTGTTTACAAAGACAATTTCACACAGAATTAGACTGCAATAGGCTTAAGTGTTGTTTTTAAGGCTCTGTTCCAATCTGTGTCTGTCACTGAAAGATTTTTTTGATTGATCAACTTCTTCTGGAAGAAGTCCTCTGATTTTCAGAGTACACTTTATTTTCTCACTCTGCACCAAATCCTTGAGAGGTAGTTTGACGCCACACAAGGCAGAACTTGGGCACCTTACACAGCATGTGTTTTGACTTTTATTGCTTTGTTTTGCAGCAGGGAGATAAATATCAAGCCATAAAATGAAATTAAATTGCCTTGCTCTTAGAAAAATTTCTGATTCCTTTGCTGGTTCATGGCTTTCCATCTTAGTTGATATGCAATTCCTATAGAAATATTAAGAAGCTCTCCCCTTTGATAATGTCAACTGGAAGAGCTACAACACATCTATGTTATATTGGTATCAGGTTTGTTTTGGATACAGTAAAAAATATGTCAGAAATCACCCTGAAGAGACATGCTAATAGCTTACATGGCTTCAGTCAGCAGCTGCTTTTGAAAATTAAGTAAAAGCCCTTTATATATAACAAGAGAAAAATATTAATTTATCAGGTCTGTATTAAAATTAAAGAGAATAAGGGATTTCATCAGACTCCCACTGAATTTCAAACAGTATCTGGTCGAATCTCTAGCATTCATGGGGGAAGCCAAATCTATAGCCTTAAGTCCCTGCTACAGAAAGGCATGCTACTGAAATGCTTGAAGTCAGTGAAATTACTTGTATACATAATATTAAGCATTGGGCTTCCAAATCCACTACTAACTTAGAGAAGCTCTGAAAAATAAAGCTGCATCTGACCTATGTTAGTATCTTAGACCTGATCTTGAGGTATTTGAGGGAAAAACAGAATTTTTGTTTGCATTTTTATTCTTGGCCTTTCTCTGATCACTTTTTACTATTCTACCGTCTATTCTCTCTCCTTTATAAAGCCATAGGATAGCTATTAATATTGACTCAAACTATTAGTTAAAAGTGAACTGGTTTTGGTTTTGTTACCACAACTAGCTTGACTGAGAGGACTACGTAGAAGTCTTTTAATACAGTAAAATTAACTGGTTACAAATGTATCACATTTGACATTAAAATGGCTTCCTTTCATGTGTTTCTCATAGTTCTAGTTCCATTTATGCTATTACAGTGTTAAAATTTTTCCCCGTTTGCACAGAATAAATGCACCAGAAACATCAGTAAGTATTTCCTAATGAGGTATACTGACAATTTTATTGAAGAAAAAAAAAACCCACAAAAACCCCAAACACCTAAAACTGAATTGTGTTTTAAAGTGTCAAACAGGACAAATCATAGTGTAAACAAAAGGTATTTCAAAGAATGGTATATGTTTCAATGCCACGTGCACTATAAAAGCTGGGTTTTCCTGTTATGGCAATTCCAGTTTAAGCACAATACTTAAATATACAATAGTTTAAAATTTTGAGAGGGAGTGTGCATTTATTTGTTTCATGTTCTTTGAACAATAGTTTATACAGTGTTTCATACTGCACACAGAACGCATTTGACACTAAGTTTCCAAACGAATAAGATATTTTGTTTTTTCATTGTATATTAAAAAATTGTATATTTTGCTCTGCTTTAAATTACTACTGGAAGCATAGATGGAAATCTGTCCTGCAAATGTTTGAAGATAACTCATTTAGTCTCTTTGGCATCTGTAGTGCTGTAAAAGTTCTAGTCTCTTATCTCTATCATCGCAAAGTCTGTTTTAAAATATTTTTCCCTTTTACCTTTTAAAGTAATTGAACTGTACTTTGCAATTGCTTCTGTATACAGAATTTGTTGTACTGTTTTAATGTACTGGTATGCAAGATTTTAACTGCCATTCAAGGAAAGGAGCAACAATATTATACAACTTCTTATAAAGGAGTTTATATAGCCAACAAAGGTCCAAACCCTTTGAAATTCCTATACCGATCTGTCTTGCTGAATTGCAAAGTGAGCATCAAGAACTCAACAGCTATACAAAAACTCTACAGTTTTTCTGTACAGTTGCAACAGATAAACACGAACTTCAGGAATATGTTGACCAATCACCCATTGTTATTCTGAAGACATGGGCACTTTGGACCTCATTTGCTGGCCTCACAGATAATTCTGACCATTGAAGTAAACACTGGAATTTAATAAATAACACATTTTGTATCAACACAGAAATACACACAATTCTTTTTTAAAAAAATATTACCTTACACTAAAAATGCAACTACTCCTAAACCTGAAAAATATACAATTTTGTATAGGTTGAGACGGCAGGTTTTCTTTTCCTTGAAGAGCTGCTGTGCTCTGTTTAACCACCATCCTTAGAGATTTTGCTTTACAACTTGCAGACACAACGCTGACACTGCTATAATATGGTGCCTTCTTGAAAAGCTTCTATCCACCTGTTAGAAAAATCAAACACTGTTAGGAAGGTGCAGGTGAAAGCAGAAGTCATACTGCTGTAACCAGCTACAGATTGACATAAGAAATAACATCCTGTTTCCATTACCGCTTGGTCTGTTAACAGCTTAAGCACTGATCAGGACTGGATTCAGAAATGTAAAAGCTCATCAAAAGCTACACATCTGTTAAAATTTATTACTGCACTTACACAAACACATCAGATATTTCTTTGGCCCACACAGGGGAAGATAATGTCCACTGATGTGAACAAGCCAATAGCTTGTTCTATGCTTTTTCTTTTAATGCTATTGAAGCAGCATTTATTCCAGAGGTTCAGCATACATCTCCTAAGGATCTCAAATACTTGGAGAAAACTTGCAATTTAACGTACTTAATGTTATTCCTAGCCTCAGTAAAATAGAGTTTGTCCAATTTCAAGTTTACCTACTGACAAAAAAAGCCATTGTCATCAGTCATAGAAAAACAAAACTGCTGAATGCCTTAGATTTTGTTAGCTTTGTTTGATATAGTACAAATAAGAGCACGGTTGAAACAAAAAAATAATATCTCAATTAACAAGCCAACATTTGAGTGTATCTGCAAGAAAAAAACCCACTAAAACAGAATAAAGACTTCCAGATTTTGTGTGTAGAAAAGTGTCAATAGACACGTTCTCAGTCGTCCTGTGGTCTTTGTTTTTTAGAATATCCATATTTGCATAAAATTATACCTGCAGCCATCTGCATGCTTAAGTATTAACAGTGGACTACTTAGCACATGAAATCTGTTTTATTAATGTAAAGCTCATTTGGGAAAACTGCAGTGAAAACAGTCAGATAAGCTAGGCAAGATAACTTAAATGTATTGTTTCCATGCTCATTTCTAGTTTACTCCACGATTCATATAGCAAAAAGTTTTCTACTGGTTAATGACCAAGCTTCTAGGTGACTTTTATGTAAAACACACACACAATATATAAATTCATAAATATTACTCCAAATTCAGATACATCAGCAGGACTTGAAATGAAACAGCTTGTGTGAGTGTTCTTTGAATTCAGGCTTTTGGTCTGAACATACTAAGCCTGCCTAGGTGCTCATGCACCTCTGCATACACACTTGAAACTTCTGTCCCTTAATTTTTAGGGTTTGCTTTATTATTCACTACCATACAGTAATTAAAAATGACTAATATTTACAGTTATTAAATAGAGACACATTGATTAATTCTTAAAACATATTATCTGGATTTCTTCAGAAGCAACATTCAATTTTCCCTTGAGCAGACCCAGGGACAGAGGAATGGGCTAAGAAGAAGAAAGATTTCTTATTTCTTCTTCGACATTTCCATTCTCCTCTATACATTCTTTTGCATGGGACAGTCTTCTACTTCTTCATTGAAAGCATTTCGGGAATCCTAATGAAACCAGGACCTTCTGTTTAAGTAACTTAAAAGTTTTATTTACATATTGATAACCTGCATCTTTTCTACATATCTGTGAATATTAACACTCATGACTCCTGAAATGTTTTCTAGAAAAAGTAACAGAAATAAATTCAAATGGTTTCTTACTTCTGAGCTGAATGAGGATCATCTGCTTTGAATATGTAAAATAAAGTGTTTTTGTGCAGTAGATGGAATACTCTAGACTCTGAGTTTTCATCTTTTACTTCACTGACTGTGAATCCAAGTAAAGGCTGGCTCTCTAATGCTGCCACATCCTATTTCATGGGGAAAAGAGGAAACAAGACAAAATTAGAGCTTGTAAGACATACTAAGGAACGCATATAGTACTCATGCACCATATCATTGCAACAGATTTTACAAGAAACAAGTTACAAATAGTCATGCACAAAATGCTGCTTTTTATAGTCTCCATGCGTGAATCAGGGGACAGGAAATAACAAAATGTCATAGGCATCAACATTGCTGTTCCTCTTTTCATTTCCATGATAACATCTACCTTGTGTTTCACTATATAGTCTCATCTTTCTGCTTGGTAAGGACTTCTTATACTAAAACATCGACTACTACCTGGCAGCAGACCAAAGGTTCATCTCATCCAGTGCTCTCTCCAACACCCTTAGTAGAGAGTTTTTATGTCTTAAATACAACATGGGATACTACTAGCTGCACTGAGGATGTTAAAAGGAAGAGTTTGGGATGTGCTCTATGTCACACTCCAAATACTTTTGACAGCTAAACTTATTTAGCTTTCTGTTGCTGAAAATTAACAGGATAGAGAAAAAAAGTTGCTGAATATTCAGAAGTGATGAAGCTGGAACACAAAAAGTTCCATTTAAATATAAGAGAAAACTATTTCACTGTTCAGGTGAGGGAGCCCTGGCACAGGCTGCCCAGAGGGAGTGGAGTCTCCTTCCTTGGAGGTCTTCAAGAATCACCTGAACACATTCCTATGCAACCTGATCTAGGTGGGCCTGCTTCTGCAGGGGGGTTGGACTAGATGATCTCTAAAGGTCCCTTCCAACCCTACCATTCTATGATTCTATGAAGTGTTTGGCTAGGAAAGAGCAGCAAGAGAAGCTGTACCTTTTCACCTCTTCATTTAATCTCAAAACCTGGCTAAAAAGGCAACCTTTTCCCTTCCTCATTCATCTCAATTACTTCTCTTTTATTTATATATACTCTTGCCTTTTAATTAACAAGTACAATGCACAGTATTTTTGGAAGGAAAAAAAAAAACCTTTGGTAATTGCCTTTACGTTGAGACAAAAGTACCCAGTGAAAGCAGCATTTCTTGTTATTAGATAACAGTCAAGTAAGGCTTAGCAATCTGTTTTAGTATTTTAGATCTTTGTACCACTTAGTGATCTTTTTTACTACTAATCTTTTTATCACTTGGAACTAAGGTGAAGTAGCTTAAGAGAGCGTTCTTGGCTAAAGCCACACTGGACTTTCCCTGGAGACTCACTAGAAAATGTCTCCTGCAATAGCCTATGAAGATGAAAGAGGTAGTCCTTAGTTTAAAGAAAATAAAAAATTTGTGATTATGAGCTGCAAACCAAACCCTGGAAGACCAATATCTTGGAGGAAGCCAAGAAAGAGAAAATTTAAGGTGACTGTCATAGACTACTATGCCTCTCTTTCCAGTTATCAAAGTCTCTTTTGACACTTCCAAAACAGACACAATGCTCTAAAATATTTTTCAAATATTTGCAAAATTAAGTGGGTTGTACGTAATTATTGCTGTGGTGGAAATAACATCACAAGTTCTGGCCATAATTCAGAAGTTCTAAAATAAAAGTTGACACTTCAGCAGGAAGAAGCCAGGAACAAATCTGAGTGCAAACCAGGAAGCAACTAGAGACAGCAAAGGGTGATTCATTAAGCAGTGGTCAGGATAGGTTGGGCATTTTGAAAGACAGCGATAGCAAGACCTTTAAACAAATGATCTGGATATCTTGCTTTTGAAAACTACTAGAAAACTATTGGAAAACTATAACATATAAATGAAAAAAAGAAAAAGCAAAAGCCAAGATCTTCCAATGCTACAAGACTGTTGCAAAGCATTGTAAGATGCAATAGAACTACATCCTCGGCACACGCTGGAATGTGCGGAGCTTACAGATATAAATATTGGTTAGGTATTATTCCACACTGCAATAGGACTACACATTCTAAACAAAGAAGCAAATACCATTAGATAAGATGCATTTCTTTTTTTTTTTTTTTTTTTGTACTGCAGCACTGCATCTATATTAAATAATAACTCCAGGCTGAAGATGACAGTTTCAGTAGTAGTAAAGATATTTAGTTTGCTTATTTTCCAAGTATTCAAAATACCTTATGGAACTGCAGATAGTTTGAGATGCTTTTATAACGTTGCCTTTTCCCCTAGTCCAGTGTGATGCATCCAAACACATCCCCCCCATGTATTCAGCTCACTCAGAACATACCTACAAGTGTGCAATGGGGTGCAGTGCAGAGGTACTCAAGCTAGGTTTGGAATCAGAAACAGTGTAGCTATATCAGCGTATTATAGTACCAAGCTCACTGGGCCTTTTCGAAATACTACATCACAATCAGATCAATTACTGTAAGGTCATCTAATTTTATAGCTTGTTTCTAGATCATAAAAATAAACAACTTTGTTACAAAGACAGTATTATTGTTGGATATTTAATTTCTAATATGTAGTCTCTTACCTCACTAGCAGCATATGTGTATAGCACCTTATTTTTTATAACAAACCATAGATGTTTCCATGGTTTCTTACTGCCTTTAGACCTGTGTAGGTAGCCACTCATTGTAGAGTCTTCTGTATTTGCTGAAACCTGTAAACAATCAAACAAACCAACCCCAAGATTATGTGTGCATCTGTCCAGATTTTTGCAGTACATCTTTTTTTTGAAAGAGTTCTCCAGAGCCCTGTGCTCTCAAAGACTCAAATTCTTACCTATCTCAAGCTAGTGTGGCTAGTGTTGAAAGAAAAATTATTTTGTCTGCCACCCTCTATCTGGCCTAGAAGAGAAGTTTCTGCAGTCACTAAGGGCTGGAACTCTAAATTGTATTCAGTAAGACATGAGAGAACCGAAACACTATGGATCACGCACATCTACGAGACACACATTCCTACATAAGAACAAAAATTACTTCCTCCAGTTCCCAAGACCTCCATTGCAGGTAGGCAGAGTTTAGCTCTACCTTTCTTAATCATAAACTAAGAGCTGAGTTGATGTAGGAGCCTTCTTATTGACTGTTGGTGCAAAAGTAAATCACAATTTCTTGAAACACAAGGAAGCAAGAAAGAAATTACAATTCTGACTATCTCTCCGAATTACAGTCTCACAGATGTTTGTTCAGTTTATAAACTGCTTCACAGTTCATATTCTTGTCTATATAGAACTAAGGCTCAAGCCACTGTTACACTAAATTTCAACTTGTGATTCTAGAAAATAAAAATGTTATATTATGTTAATGTACAACAAGGCGTTACTTTTGACCAATAAAACACTTACTTCTTTGAGGGCTGCAGGAATTTTTTTCTGCTTTCTTCCAGAGGGAATACTGTGTAATACTGTAGACAAGGCACTTGATGGAGATTTATGGTTGACTGGGGATCCGCTCTTAGGAGTGCACTGGTTATCTAAAACGCATAGGATAAATGTATTGCTTTTATGTCACATATGGCTAAACATGGGTGACAGTTCTTAGACTTTTTTTTTTTTCCTCAACAACAGATGGCATTTTTCATTCTGACTACAGTATTTCAATAGTAACACCTAATCACATTAAATTCAGCACTGAATTAACTTTTTAGTATTATCATCAACACTGTGAGTTAAAATCTGCTTCTGCAGGGGGGTTGGACTAGACGATCTCTAAAGGTCCCTTCCAACCCTACCATTCTATGATTCTATGACTCTATGAAAATCTAAACCACAGACTGCAATCAATTTAAAACTAAATTAATTGGTCTTGTTTATTTTCAAAGTCTTGACATTGAACTACCTTTGCCCATATGCTGGATGAAAATTAACTCTTAAAAACGCCACCAAGTTTTGGAGTTGTTCTCTGCAGTTCAGTCTATGCTTTACCTCTGTTCTGCAACACTGTCCTTCAGCTCTCTGCATCTCTTGTTTTCTCAGCTTTTTCCAGGATGGATACTAAGAGTCTGCTCTTCCAACATCATAGCATCTGATACACACTTCTGGAGATTCCCATCCAGAGTATGTGCTTTCTCTACTGCTGCAAGCAATTCTTTCATCTATCTTGAAAGACTTCTGCAACACTTATTTAAAACCATCTTTTCTAGCAACATCCACTACTATTTTACAGCCCAGCCTGGAACGAGTAGCTTAATAAGTCTATTTCTAGAGTTGTCCCTGAACACATTGAGGCTCTGAAACAATGAGCAGGAGACTAATTGGATTGCCAGCTGTACCACACCTGCTCTGCAGCTCTTCCCCCAGCTAAAAGCACCTGCAATTGCCTGTAGCACAGCAGCCTCTAGTGTCCAAAGCGGAGACCTGCAAGTGTTCCAGGCAATCAGCCTTCCTCGTCATCACAGGTTCCCACCACCACCTAAAGGGCTGTCGTTGCTGCTTTCCATATCCCCAAGAGAAATGTCATCCCTAGCATGCTGGAAGCCATAGCCTGATAATTTCATCGAGGCATCAAAGATTTCCTGATACTCTATAGAGCTTGTGTCAAACTGCAGCCTCTGTCAGAAGGAAAAGCAGCAAACTTTTTCAGTCCCTGTTTATGGCTCATTTGCATTTTTTTTCAGTCTTTGGACAGAATTCAGAGCAAGTCTCGTGAGATGGGACTGGATTTACACCTCACTAGGAGGTTCCACCACTAATTTTACATTTGTTTCTGCATAGTAATAAGAAGCTCCTTCAAACATATGGATTTGAGTTCTCTCAAGAAGGAAACTGACCCTTGATGTACTCTCTAAGCAAACGGTGCTACCCACCAGCCTGGACTTGTTTTCCAGAAGGCATTAGTAGTAACACATTCCCTGAAAGTGTTTCAATGAAAATAGCTCTAGCTGCAGTGTTTTATGTTGCCGGTGTGGACTAGACAACAGATAGGATTTTTGCCTTCAGAACTGAGGTGCTGCCATATCGGCTTCTCAAGTTCCAGATGAGATGATGCTTGAGGCTGAAAAGACTCAGCTTTACTAAGATGAAGGCCTATGTTTTTACACAGCATCAGAACTTCAGCTATCTCAGCAGCTTTAGCTGGCAAAAATGAAGTTCACAGGCATACAAGTCACAGAGAGTAGAAGTACACATGAACTCAATGGAATGTGATGATAAGCTTCAAGGATTTTAAGGTACATTTCTACTCTGATTAATGAAAAACAACGTATGACTAGTTATCTCAAAAACAAAGCAGCATAAGCTACATGTCATTACTGTAGGGCAAATGCATGCATGTTTCTGGAAAGAAGAGCCAATGTACTGCAAATTCACTTTCTAGCTTACTTCACAAAAACTTGATTGGGCTCTTAAAACCGCTGATGCCTATCACTTTTCAGTCACTTTCAGAATTAGGCACTTGAACTCAGCAGCAAAGATGAGACACAGATATACTAAGTAATTAAGGGCTACAAAAGTAACACAGATGGTTTGTAAAGATTTTCTTTACCTTGTTTCTGGAGCTCCCTGAAGCAATGATCACATACTCTTGCTGGCTGGTTTTTCATGTAGTCTAAGCCATGTTTGTTTGATGAACAAGCTTGACAAACAATCTGGAAACAGATAAAACCACTGTTGTATGTGATATGCACCCTGTAAATCACCAAACGCTCAAAGACGTTCATTTAAGCACTGTTAAGTCTGTAGCAGAACCTGAAATAGGTGCTATTTTATACTGAAAATGGTTTAAGATCTTGTCTTTTCCCTGTGACCTTATGTTCAATGTGCTGAGCTTTCCTCCTTTAAATGATACAAATTTAAGTATTAAAAAAAAACACTGAAAAACACAAGTCGGTAAGCCAATGTTAACAACCCATGAAAATCAGAAGAAGCTGACTTTGTTCCTGAGCTGTTGAAAACATAAGCTTTTAAAGAAAAAACTAAAAATAGTCATTGTGCTCTGGACAATTTGTCCACAATACACACGTCTCAATTGCATCGAATACAAGAAAAATAAAGGTTTATGACATATACCTTTCATAAACATTAAACATTAAATGAGGAAGATATTTTTCTCATTTCGGATCACGTTTTTGGTTTGTATTGAGTAATTGCAGAAGACAACCATAAATAGTACTCCAAAATGCAAAATAAGAAATGCATAACAGGTTAAAAGGTTGAACACTAGTCTGTTGTAACACCCCACTCTAAAAAAACCCCAACAAACAAACAAACATGCAAACAAATGAAACTGAACAAAAATCAACCTCAAGGAGTTGGTTTAAATCCATAGAACTGTGTCATAGTACAGTGTTCCCTTAAAATAATTGCTGTGGTGCAATCAGGCTCCATCTGTACTTGCCACACCAGGAACTTGAATGAGTAACGGAAAAGGTAGCCACAAAGTTGCTGTACCTTTCCGCATGCCCTGCAGTGATGCCTTCTCCACGTCAAGGTGAATTCACTTGTACAGATCATACACATAGTGGCTCTAGTATCGGGGATCCAGATTGGAGCCTTTGATCCCAGCGGACTGTCTTCTTCCTGTTTCTCTGCATCTGCCTGAGAGAAGATGGGGAGAATACCATTACACGCAATGATGAGAAATAAGATTAATATTCATCAGTGATTATAGTTTAAGTCTAATTATGCTGAAAAGCTTTCTCTGATAAATTGTCATGGTCTTAAATATTATCTACTATTTCATCAGTGACCGTTATAATGCAAGCCTGAAGACAGAGATGCATTTAATTAGTTGAAAAAGGCTGTGTGACTTTCAAGCTTTACCAGCCTATTTACATGAACAGCTGCTATATTTGAAAATCTTGTCATTTCATCTTTCTGTTTGCAATATTACCCAGAGAACTGAGAAAGCTGGTTTTGGTTTTTTGGAAGAAAATAGTTTAAAATGTATGAAGCAGATAACATTATTAAATATAATTCTGTTCTATCATCTGTTCATCATTTACCATCCCATTTTATTATTCACCACGGCGTTGCTCTTGGTTCTCTGAACACCTGCAAAGAAGCTTTATATTCAAAAAAGGAATAAATTAACAGTAATGGTTTGACATACCTCTTCAAGACTTTTGCTAGGATTAAACGTGATTTTCTTTTTTGTATATTCTTCAATTGACTTGGAGATAGCTTCCAACCACTCATCTCTTTCTGTAGCAGAACTGTTGGGAGTACAAAACCAAATAAATTATTATTACGATTTAAAATGAAGAAGCAAGTGTTGATTAGAATTCCATTAGCCTTATTATAAGCTGGACTTAACTCTCTTGCAATTTCAGTTTTACAGACTGTCTCCAGTTCCCAATGAAACTGGCATTATTGTTTCAACTGTCTGCATGGTATAATTTATTTGTGTTGATTGATGCTAAAAAAGACTTCTCTGTCTGTTGTTAAAATCTGGATTCCCTTCCTCCCGGTCCTGCTTCCAAAATACCTTGTGACTCTTTCAAGGCTTGCATGTTATTGCTTCCCCCTTCTCCCTGGATCCTTGAACAGTTCGAATAACATAGGTGTAAATAGTTCTCCTAGAACAAAAGCACAGGCTCTCCCTCCCTCTTGAGAGAGACTCTGAAATTTCAGCAAGCCCTTTTTTTCCCCTTCCTTCCCTCTCAGGATGCAGTTTGTTATACCCAACCCTGTGAAACCCTGAGCTTCTATTAGAAAAAAACCTATGCTGTCTCCTCCCCTGCTTTGTGCTCCTGAATGTTTGCTCCTACCAGGTCACGTTACTTTAAAATCTTTTCATTCCAAATTTTTCCTTTGGACTAGCTAACCCAAAGACATAAACAGATGAGCTTACTGTACCCTCTTTATCCCACAGTTGGTGCATCACTAATCAAGTACAAGCAAAGCATCGGGCTGAAGTGGCATGGCTTGGGGAACGGGCAGAACAAGGAGTGCCTGGCACAGTGTGAGCCTGAAGCTATGCTGGATTATGTGTCATGTCAAAGCACCTTGTCAGGCTGTGGGCACATCATCACTTTCATATCATATAAAGCCACGCTGTTGCTCCAAAGGGCAGTCTACTACATGACCTCCCAGACACTAGGCCTTATTTTCTTCCTTGTGCCAGAAGACTGCATTGGCTCAAGTGCAGTGGGCTAGAATGGGAAACAAATCCATATTAAAGCAAGCCATCAATCTGCCCTTTCTCAAGACCAATTTACTGATTGGGATCATTATGCAGCTGAAGAACTACTTGTGCCAGCACCAGGGATGGTGCTCTGAGGAAGGAAGACCCAGTTTTGTTGCAGAGGAACAGCTAGACCAACTGTTTAAGGTGCCATACTATCTTAGGCCACTTGTTTAAAATGCCATGTCATTTTAAAAAAGACTCCTAACATTTAAACTAGTATCTACTATGAACAATTTTTTAATCCCTTCCTTCTTAAATGGTATCAAATAAATTAAATTGTTTAAACCATTGAATTAAACACAATTAATATATAAAAATAGAGGGATGAGGAAAGCAGTGATTATACAAATTAGGTGGGCAACACCAATTATTGTTTAATGGATTTTGTAGGTGAATTTGGAACCTTTGAACCTTTTAATTTGGAACCATCTTTGAACATTTAAGGAAAATACTTTGAGCAGGAGTTTTGAACTAGATGAAATGGAGTACTATATAGAATCAGAGAGGACAAATCTGGTTAGGTAAATATAGGGGAGGCTTGTGAGGCACAAAGAGAAAAAAAAGATCTAGTGCGCACAGCAACAACAGCAGAACAAAAGGCGAGGAAATAAGATACAAGCAAGAGCAAAACAATATATTGCTGTCTGTCCCAGTATCTCACACTGAGTGGAACGTTTTGTTCAGTTTGTTTACCTTTGCTTCCTCATTTGGAAATAACAACTGGTCTGTAATATCTACAGAATATTCATAACTCTAATCAACTCCTTTGTTTTTTTCAAAACCTGGTTACATTTAATTAGGTTCCTATAACGATATGAAATAATTAAATTGAAAGTTAGCCCAGTTTTTGGAGATTAAGCATCACTTGACCATGTGGGGATCGCTACATATGGGGCTGCTTGCAGAATGAGCTATGTGGCTTATGCCTTAATATTTCACTGGAGAGCTTGCACTTGGTAGGTTTGCTAGTGCTACCCTTTAGGATTGTTTACATTCTATCAGACCTTAAGAACAAATACAGTGCCATTGGCAACGGAATTAATGTAATGGTTTGCTGCAGCAAAACAAGCAGTGTTTCTTTTGCGGTCACTCCCAGGCTTCCCCCACAGCTGCACAGCCCCGCCACTTCCCTCCCTGCAGGTCCAAGATTTGTCGCATCCTTCCAAAACTGACTGTGTTTACTAAAATGTCAAGATATTCTTAGGGGTTGTTTTTGTTTCTTTTAAATTACTATTTAAAAATGTATTTAAGACTACAAACCCAGTTGAAAATTTAAATCGACTGCAGAGAGCCCGAGCAATTGTTATTGCTGGCAAATGTGTGCTAGGAGGTGCGCATCACAGCTGCCCAGTGGGTCTAAGCAGCTGGATGATCCAAGGAGGGCTCTCAGAAGTATACCCCTGTTGTTTCCAGGATGGGAGCCTTAGAGAACCTCTCTCAGCTGAGCTGGTTTTACATGAGCTACGTACATGTGGTAGGGGAGGAGATACAGCTATGGGGTAGCTCTTCACCAGCCTTGTTGAGACAAACAGGGCCAGCTGGCCTCAGTCCATGTAAGGCTGGCATGACTATTGTTTTCAGGACCAAAGCTTTACTTTTGTACAGTGTTGTATCGTGCAGATGTGCTAACTTGTTTCTCTGATCAAGAGATTTCTAGTACAATACAGCATTGTACCATGTAAAACAACACGCCTTCCTACAGATACTCTGGGAAAACTGAAACCCCAACACAGACTAGATAAAGCAGAATAGCAATTCAGTCAGTAAAATGAAACCTGAAGTGACTAAGACTCTTGTCTACGCATTAATCTATACTTCTTTTATTAACTGGCTTTTTTATTACTAGCAATTTCTCACCAGCTTAACTGCTTCTCTCCCTACCTCTGTCCTCAGGATAATTTCAGAATCTCTTATTTGGTGTGCACTCTATTTAATGCTTATTATGTTAAAAAAACAGAGAAGCAAAATTTGTCTCCAATATCTGTAAGATTAATTTGAACAGTTCTGCTATTGAGATTTTTAACACATAGAAGCCAAGAAGCTGTTAGAATGAGGTATCACTGAAAGGAAAATGGAGTCTATTGAAGAGATACTGATTCTCTTAACATCCAGGATATATAATATAATTAACAATATAATATTATATATTTATATATAACATATAGAATGTATATTTTTATTATAATATAAAAATATAATTAAATCAATATAATTAAATGGGAAAAAGTATATGCAAATACCTGTTGCTAGTGTTTTCACATTTGTTTTCCTCCTATACCACAACAGACCCTGGTCTGTCTTTACAGACAGAAAACAATCTAAAAAACATAATTTTCAATTGAGGCCTCCAACAACTCCTTCATGCCCCAAGCAAATGCAACTTCTGTCACTGTTGTGTAACTTAGGGCTCCTGTACACACGTGTGTGTGCAGCACACATTGCAGCAAGTATAGAAATAACAGAGTTGAATGCTCTCCAAGGATGTAAGATCAACAACAGAAAAAAAAAGAAAAAGCAAATCAGAGCAGCTTTAGTTGCTAATGTGAAGTAAATTCCAGCGTGTCACAAACTCCACCCAATTTAATGAGAATGCTATATATAAGAGTTTTCCCCTCTGGACCAGCAAACATTATTTCTCAGAAGTTACTTTTTATCTAACACTTAATCAGTTCCTTAAAAAGAGAAGTCTATCCTCTTTTGTGGAAAATTGGTAGGTTGTATTTCAAGATGATAATATTTTCACAAGTTCTAATGATGTGCAAAAGAATCATAAGAAACATTTTATATTGTTGAAAAAAAGAAAAAACCACTCCTTTCAAGTCTGTTATAAATAACTACAGCTCAGACAATTGAGCTACTTCCTTTGGCTATTTTGATGAGGGTAACCTTGGTCTATCCGTCAGCTAGAGATACTGCTATCTTTGTGCAGACATCCTCGTGTTGGTATTTAAAAGGTCACACAAAAAGAAGCAGCCTACCCTTTCTCAGCTTTGCTAAACAAAAGAGAAAACATGTCTGTCTTCATTGGTATCAGCACTGTCACAAATGTCAGAACATATAAAGCTCCCAACTCAAACACAGTAAAAACAACAATCCACAGAACCAAATCTTTGCTGAATGCGTATTGGTGAAGGCAGACCAGAGCTGCTCTGGTTTACTGGCCATGGATCCTTTTGCTGCTACATGGAGAATTTGGCTTTCTGCTAAAGACAAGCACCTTTCCAGTAATCGTTGCCATTTCCATAACGTCACATGCACTGAGATCCATTTCTTGTTTCAGTTACACTCATTTTAACTAGAAGACCGGGACAATTTCTTCTAATTTATCATTTGCCAATGATAATATCAAAATGTATCAAAATCAATATAACTATAGTAATACCAAGCCTGTAAAAAATTACCAAAATTGTTTCAGGTCCTGTCCTGATGATGGATGAACAGAGACTAGCAGCAACTTTAGAAGAACAAAAAAAGTACTGAAAAGCAAAGTCTAAAATTAATTGAAATTAAACATTTTTAATTCTTGTTGCTTTCAAGGAAAGGTAGTGAGAGGATATTTCCATTTACTTAAAATTTCTGAAGCTATAGCTAAGCTGAAAAGAAGGAACCAGGCGAGAGTTTTATTCACTCTGATTAACTGTTAACTGCCTCAAGGACAGGAGAATCCCTGCGAGCTGCAGCTTAACTTCTCAAACACCAGAAATATTTACTACAGCTTTTATGCTTCTAGGCGTTACTTCACAACAGGCAGTCTTCCTTACAAGTCAAGGTGAACTGTATGAGAGACTACAAACTCACAGGGTATCTGTGAAACTTACTACATGTGACCAGGCTTCCTTTCTGCTGGCTCATTAAAAAATAGACTTAAATTTTCAAAATCAGATTTTGAACATGAACAAAAGTAAATTAGAACAAAATCTACCTTATTTCCTTAAACCATTCTGTCATTCCCTCTGTACTATACTCACACAAGCCAAAGGTAACTTTTCCTTTCATAGTGCAAAATAAGCCATATAAACTGATGTGGCTTGTTTGAAATCATAGGGTTTTTAAATTATCATTAATTTGTAAGACTTACCTTGCTGAAAGAATGAAGGATCTCTCTACACTTTCAATGTTCAGTTCATTTTGATATGCTTCTTGGGTTGGCTTTTTAACCTTCAGTCAAGAAAGAATATGTGACATTGAAACTGAAATGGTACTTTTACCGTTGCTTTAGTTTTACCTACTGTAAAATCTCTTACATTTTTATTGCAGAAGGGATACATTGGAGAGAAAAATCTCAAAAGCAGGAGATCATGCACCAGTCCAGAGGACCTAGCTACTAAGATTACATGCAATATAGCATTTTATTTCACCGTGGCCCCATACAAACACTGGAGATAAACACATAAATGAAGCTCAAGAGCTGTCAGACACCTCCCACTGTGCCGCCACGTGCCCGGACAAGTTGCCTTCTAAGCACCTCCTGCAACTTAGCATAAAAAGCCACTAGTGCTGTGGAAGGACAAGATGTAGCCTACTAGTGTAGACCAGAGTGGGCACCCTCCCATGCTCCCAAGGGCAGGACCACCCTGCCAATCCTTCTGAGCTACAAAGTTTCAAACATAAGAAAGTTTAAAACTGAGGAGTGATTATTTTGAGCTACCATGAGACATTTCCTGGCAGAAGAGATTTTGCAGCTCCGCCTGCAAAAGCTTGGACCTGGGTATCAGATCTGCACTGCAGCTGGACTTGGTGCTTCTGTCTGACAGGACCAGAGACAAATTACTTGATACCTCAGGCAATGGTTTGTTCTTCCCACTAACTGTCATGTCAGGGACATGTCAATATATTGCATGCATGTCCTTTATCCCTGCCCAGAGGGGCTCAGGGCTTAACTTTGATACTTTTGACAAAGGCTCAGCTCAGAAACAAAAGCCATTATCTTCCCTCAGAGTTAGCAGATATTTATTAAACCATGGAGACTTGATCCATTAAAAGCTTATCAGGCAGATATACCCAGTCTCTGGGTGTGGAAAATGAAGAGTAGTTACAAGGTAAAAGAGAGGTAGTCCAAACAAAATACAGTACAAGAAAAGTAAGTAGGCAGAATATTTCAGAGGACAATACTGGATGCAATGCAGGAGAGATGATCCTGTGGCAGTGGAGTACTGAGGGAAACCTAGAGAGTAGTCTCACGGGCTGTAATATTATGCAGGAAATGTAAAGCCTGTAGGACTGCTGAGGAACATAAGCATCTTTAACGTGTCTTTCCAACAATAAACAGTTCCAATTTGAAAATCTGAAGGTCTGAGTTCAAGCAGATTTGGAGAAAGACTGATTTTAAGAAGTGGCTCACCTTCATTCCAGCCAACGACAGCATGTTGTTGAGTTTATACATTCCAGACTGAACTGGAGTAGTATACAACAGGGCATCATTGAACTGTAATACAGAAACAATGTTTTTTAATGACAAGACTATTTAGAGACAGATAATGTCAGATGGATTTTACTAGAAGTACAGAATTCATGTAGCACTGAGATCAACTGTCCAGAACAGCATCTTCTACTTCCCATTATTCCACTTAGAACTCAAGAAACATTTAGATAACAATAGGTGTCTATTTATATCCTTCTTCTGTAAATATACATTTGGCATTTGAGTAAACTGCACGGATGTCAAACAACAGGCTGTTAAAAAAAGGACAAAACTGCTTCTGGCCCACATAGCTATACTGTATAACAAACTACTTTGAAAGGCTATTAGAATTAACCACTCAAACAAAGCAAAACATTCCAGAAATTCAGAGACAGCAGAATTAATGCTTGCAATTTATTATTGTAAGGGCAAACTTATGTACCATGTGAACAAACATGTACCACGTCAATTTTGCTAGTTTAAATGTGCATCTACTGTTTATTTCCTGTGCTACCAGACTTGGCTTCACTCAGTGCACTTACTTAACTGCAATCAATTTTTTTTTTAAATTGCCTGTGTTGTTCCACACCTGGATCCAAACTTCATTTACTGCACATAAACACAGACCAGAAAAATAAACTGTGTCCTAAATTTTTGTTATGGGCTTCTTTGTAAAATAACCAAGTATTTCACGACCTTTACTAAAACTTCACAACATGATCAATGGAAAAATCACTGCTTAAGTGTCTACAGGTATAAACACAGTAGTCTGCACCTTTTATACCTAAGAAAACCCTCAAAGCAAAACCCACAAACTCCCAAAAAACTCAAACAAATAAAATCCGAGCTACAGCCACTCAGTTTAGCAACATCTGATTTGTGAAGTCCAGCCTGGGATAGCATTGGATTTTTGAAACAATTAATTTAATAGATATCATTTCCAGTTATCTGAGTGCTTTATATGCTACAAAGTCAACTCCACAACATAAGACAGGCACTTGCAAACTTAGAATACACATTCCTTTAGTGACTAGGGAAATATTTACTTGTAGTGCAGTAACTACAAGACAGACTTCAGCCAGGACCGTGGATCAATAATGCTGCAAATTACAGAGGGCTACAGTTGCTTTACAAAATAGACGAGATAAACAAAAGGTTTAAGTGGAAACAGAAACTTCTGAGACACACAGAAGTTTCCAAACAAAACAAAACAGTAGCAGAGACAGGAAGGGAACCCAGCACTTAACTTCTAGCCCAGCACTACACTCAGGATGCAAGAGGGCCATGCAGGGGAAGGAGATGAGGAGGGAAGGAGGGAAGTGTGCAATAGCAGGCAGCAGAGTTGTAGGTTTTAAGGTCTGATATGGCCAAGTGGGATGGAGTAAATGTTTCAATTTTTGAACCACAGATGTCTTCTCATGAAACTCTCAGATTTTAAATGAGCATTGTTTAAAACTGTACGTTTTAGTGAGTTTCCTATCAAAATTAGCGCACGTGCAACAGATGATTCTCTCAAGTTAGAACTGAGCAAGTAGAACGGCAACAATTGCTCATTTTTTCCACTACCTGAAGTTATTAATTACTTCTATTTGTGGTGTAATGTTTCTGGCACCTAAAATAACACACAGCAAACACACACAGCATCTTACCAGGAAAAACATTCGTGGCTGCATAACCTTCCGGGACAGCTTCATCAGTGTTCCCTCTTTCAGAAAGACCTAACAAATTAAAACAAGCGATTCAAAATCTGTCACTTTCCAGGGCATGAGTCATACAAATGAGATGACTTTTTCAGCATCATCATCATTATTATTATTATTATTACTCTGCTTGAAGTGCTGCAGAAATTAATGATGGACCATTTTTCTTCTTGGTATATGCAGCTTCAGTGCTTTGCATGCTATCATCTGTGCAGCACTTTTACTGTTATCTGCTGAATGCTGTCTGGAGGACCTACCCTTCCTGGCTGTACAATCTCATGGTGTCCATTTAAACTGTACTGAATCTGCATGAGTTTCTGAAAGTTATCCTACAGGGAGAAAAAGCAAAAGGTAAGTAATCGCCCTGCCATCCATTACTTCAAAACAAAACAAAACAAAAGATAAAAAGCCTTACTCAACCAGCTTTGTAAGTCAAAATACATACTCCCTGCTTCATGATGTCATTGGCATGGTTTGCAACTTCTATGACAACAGCTAGTGCATCTGGAGGATGAAGAAACAATGCTTTGGTTATACAGAGTAGTTAGCATTGGTATTCTGTAAAGCACAGGTATAACATCGCCCTTCCGCATCGTGCCAAGATTCAGGACCTGATTGTAGTACAGACTCTGCATTCATGAGTACTTCCCATTGATCATAGAGCCTTTGGATCATGGTTTAATAAGTGTGCCCTAATCACACCAGTCCATGAGAAAAAATAAATTCTAGCTTCTCACACAACAAATTATTTTAATTTCAATGTCTGTACTTACAGCAGAAAGGTTAATGACATTTTAACTTAGACTATCAAGAGATTTAAGTTCTTCCCATTTCACACAACTGCCTTCAGACCTAACCATGGAAGACTACCTAGAAAAATTATCCAAATCTTTGCAATTTCTTTCCTCTGCCTAGTTTTGCTGCACCTCAAGATACCAGTATAAAGCTCAAATTTCTAAATTTCCAACTTCTAATAACAGAAGGAAAAAATAATTCTCTGAAACAGAAGAGTTACAATTTCTTTCCTCTGCCTAGTTTTGCTGCACCTCAAGATACCAGTATAAAGCTCAAATTTCTAAATTTCCAACTTCTAATAACAGAAGGAAAAAATAATTCTCTGAAACAGAAGAGTTACAATTTCTTTCCTCTGCCTAGTTTTGCTGCACCTCAAGATACCAGTATAAAGCTCAAATTTCTAAATTTCCAACTTCTAATAACAGAAGGAAAAAATAATTCTCTGAAACAGAAGAGTTANTAAAAAAAAAAAAAACCCACAACAAAAAATGCTAACTTAATTGAAAGGTAGAATAACTGCTCTGATAACCAAACCTGATAAAAACAAAGCCTTGGGATCTTTTTGCAAATAATCAGTAGAGTAAGTAGAGCATTAGTACTGCAGAATGTATATACATCTCTTGTTGAGTTCATATTCTGAAGGAAAGCATGTTAAAAGATACAGTTTTCTGAACTGAAAGGTTCAGGAGGTTACAAACCATAAAAGAAACTAAACTGATGAGTGAATAAAAAGCTCATCCTAAGTCAATCTAAGTAGAATTTTTCTTCACTATTTTTATGAACCAAGGCAACACAAGCACAAGAGTCAAACAATTAAAAGCCACAACATCTATCAAGCTTGATCAAAACTTAAGTTTAGATGCAGATGTCATGATGTCAGCTGAGCCTGCTGACAAATAACTGATGGTCTCCTATTAGGAAATGTTGGAACTGTTCCAGACAAAACACTCCTCAGCTCCCATTCACTTGAAAGAAAATGAAGGGAAATTTAGCTAAATTCATAAAGACATGAACGAGTACCTGAATTTTTTGTTACACTTTCTTTCATCTGTCAGCTATTTTATCTGTTAAAAACCTAAATTTTACTCACTGACTTCAAGAAAGACGGAAGAATGTTATAAAAAACTGACAGTGATTGAAGGAAAAGTTCCAGGATCTCAGGGCTGCTTACAGAGCCAAGACTAAGCAAATATAAATAACAACAAATAATACATAAGGTCCATAAACAAAGTGACTGTTGGGAGAGAATTCCAATTCTTATATCACTTAGCTGGAATAACGTATTCAAACGGAGGCCAGGATGAATTGTGGTGTTAGTAATAGTAACATCCAAAAATACTCATGCAAACTTAGGTCCTTCTCTCCCAAAGGAATTTAACTACTAAGCCAAGACAAAACTAAGTTATCTTAATTATCACAAGAAAGATCTTGGTGAGTAAAGATTAAATTTTATTTTCTTTCAAAGACAGATTGCATAAAATTAACACTGTTATTGTTACAACTAAATCTCTTTTATCTTTGATTTGTGACAAATCAAACTGGAGAATAATTCAGGTTAAACGTAACCCAGAGCAGTTCCTTGATCTTTTTCACTCCTGCCACATGAACCCCTATCCTGGCACAAAGAGGAATAGGTCAGAAAGGCATATAGCTGGGAGAGAGCAGCTGGTAAACCAGACTTCCTATCATGGAAGGTCTACAGATGCAGGGACTGTCTTTCAACAGCAATGCCCAAAATATCTGCTTAAGTTGCCTGTGGAACTTCACCCTTATCTCTTGGTTTCAACTCAAGGGTGAGCTGATACCACTGTCAACTGCAAACGTTTCTGAAACACAGCTTTGCAATCTTCCAGTATCTCTGCTGAGAAACTTACAAATAATAATTAAAAAAACACATTTCTATGACTGGCTTAGCATTTTGCGTGTATTTCAAATTTAGAAACATTATCATACGTACATATGCTCTTATTTCTTTAATCTAAAGAAACATTTACCTTGAGTATCCCTATAGTCTGCAGATTCTTCTAAGAGATTCTTTAAATAATCTGTATAAACCAAAAGAGTAGAGAGATAGTTTTGTTAAAGAAATAAACAGTATCAAAAAGTAGTAAAAAAGACCTTTTTCCCAGAAATCTGCTTTTCAGGCAGACCTATGCCACAAAGGTCAGCTACTTACTCTTTTAAATTTGTTAAAGTAACAACAAAAGGAAAACTAGCATTTCCATAATGAAAGTGTAACATGATATCTTGCTCAGGGAAGAGAAGGTTTTTGAAGCAGTGGCCTTCTCCAAAGACAAATGATATCTTGTATATACTATTGCAGAACAATACAAGCAAGTGAAAAATAACTACTTGCGATCATTTACATTTAAGATGATGCAAAAAAACCCCTTGAAGATTATACATATTTGCCTGAGCACCAAACTTGTCTATAGGAGCTGAGGAAAAAAGTACCCTGTTACAAAACAAAATGATTTATCATTTTCAATTACAAAAGAATTATACCCCACTGCCCCAATGTTCAAATAAGCATTTTGATTTTCAATTATAGATTTAGTTCCTTCACCACGAGATGGCACCCTAAATCCATTAAAGTCTTGATAATTTAAAAATCTATTTTAGTTGGCTAAAATTAACTCCAAATGTATGACTATAAAAGAAAACATTTCCCTTGAGTTTCCATTCCCTAGTTGAACATCTAATTCACGAAAAAGTACAATATCCTGTCAAAGATTAAGATATATATTCAATACAATGTCAAGTATTTGTTCTCTACAAGCTACAGTTTTGAAATGCTTAAACATTTTAAGAGAACAAATAAGAAACTTTTGCAGAAATCTACATGTGAAGAGTTATAATTATTGATTTATAATTACTTTTCAGGTGAGATATGAAGACCTACTGAAAACTAATCATATGTGATGTAGCAAGTGTTCAATTTAACTTCGTAGTTGTACAAATTTCACGCAGGAGTTGAAATAATTGAGTTGAAATAATTCAACTCCCATATGCCTGCCCTACCCAAATTCATCCTTTTACTCAAGAAAGATCAGGAGCCAATTGTTCCTGACTTCGTAAGATGTCTTGCTTCATGCATGCCCCTCAGAGACTGCTCAGTGTATCATAATCTTTTCCTTATGCCAAAAAAAAAGAGAAAAGGAATTATGAAACATGCTTCCGTAGTAGAAATGCTACGAAGAGTGAGAAATCTTGTCACAGTTAATGAAAGCTTTGAGAAAAACAGAACTACAGGAAGATAAATATTTGGCACTGATTTTTTCTTTTTTGGCAAAGACCAAAGAGAGGATCCAAGAGAGAAGCACGAAGAGCAGGTTGAGGTGAAGGAAGAGGAACCATCTGGAGTCTCTCACTAAGAAGTGGGAAGGGAGTGCTGGGAGGTCTGGCTGGCTGGGCCACAGGAACACCCACAGCTTTCTGCTCTCCTGAATTTTTTTTCTAATTTGTTATCAGGTGCTAGTCAATCTGTGATCTTTTGAGACATGTCTGACATGGTGGCAAAACCTCACTAGCTATGCTCCATTAATGTTGCATCCTTCACGTCCCTCAAGATCTTGTGCTCTAGTAGCTAAAATATTCCAGAGCAATATTTAGGTGGACACATATTCCTAATTAGAAACAAAGTTCACTGTGCTTCACCTCAAGCTATGCTGGTAAGAAGATGATGTGAGAAAAAGAAAAAAAGAATCAACATTTTGATTTCTGAAAGGAATCAAGAAGAGTTCACATTGATTTTAACTTGGTTTAACCTGGAGGAACATATCACACATGCGACACCAGCTCTGCCAATGGGTGGTCTCTCAAGTTGGAGCTGTGTCATAATGCCCAGGCAGAGCATTCCTGGGACTCAATCATAAAGCAAACAAGCTAAAGCTTGACAATTGCAACTTGATCTTCACCTCTGCTAGAAACTTCCCAGAATAAAGAATGAGTCCCCTACAGCTTATACAGAAATACCAGTTTCTTAAAGCTGCCAACCATGCATATTCACGCTTTGTGACATGTTACCCAAAACAACACTTTATATCACTCAAAACCATGTTTTGCACGGGTATGTTCTAGAATTTTAAATCATATCATCAGTGAACAGAAGAGGGGAAATTACACATTTTAACATAACCGTATTTATTTATAATTCTGTACTTAAATGGAAGGCAGTTTTTTGGATAAGAAGACTGAAGCAGCCAATAAAACTTGCAATTGTAAAATCCTGAAACTGGTAAATACATAATTTTCGTCTTAATACTCTCGTTGTATATCTGGTAGAGTGGACCTCAGGTCATAGCTAAAATTCATCTTCAGAGATGCATTAGAAGAGATATTTTTAGTCTCTCCTGTGAATACACAATGGAAATTCTGTGCTTGTGACAATTTCCCAGAGGTATAGGCTTACACTATACTGATAAGCAGATTTCACAGACGTGAATAATGCCACAGTAAAATTTAGCAAGAATATTCCTAGGTAAAATAAACACAGAAGTTCAACTGTTAAGGTGGAATGGTAACTACACTCTTTGCCAAAAAAATTCTCCCCTCTGACATGTGCTTTATTTGTTCAGACTAAGACAATCACAAGCATATCTTCAGAATGGCAGATGTCGAAATTAGAGTTTGTCATGCTGCTGGATACCGCAAAACACAACAAAAATAAACAGAAAAGCACAGAAATCGTTTATTTGATTAACAAAATTTCCTTATGCCCTTCTACCTGACAGCACCCAACAATTCTCTCTTCCTTCTTGCTGAGGGGCAGCACCTATCACTTCTTCTCTTGCTAAAGATTCTGTTGTCCTTCATTAAGCACTTTTTGTCTCAAGGCCTCTGACTTAAATTAAATTCAAAGCAATCATTTCTCCACACGTAATTTGGCTAAAGCCTGACAACTCTGTTTCTGACCTGCAAAGCAGCAGCATGCTCCAAGACTTGTTCTTCATCCCTCTGAGCTTCCCCTCCCTATATCTGAGTTAAGGATAATTAAGTACTGCCTCTCTGCAAACTTTATGTTGAGAAAAAAAAAGAAAGGCTTATCCTATGACAACAAAATATCTGTTCATATTGTACAGTCTCAAGTCATCTACCCAAATCAGAGGTTTTTGGGAGGAGAGAATCACTTCTCCTTCATTTCTATTAGAAATTAATTAACATCCCCAAAACCTCATCTAATATTTGCTGTATAGAGCTTGAGGAGTGTGTGTGGAGAAGTGGAAGTTCACTTGCTGGACTGGGGAAGCTGTATAATTAAACAGAAACACAACTGACCTGCACGTCTTCTTGGCTGATTTATGAATCCACCTGCTCCTGCTTTTGTTAGCACAAAAGAAACTCCACTTCAAAGCACAGCAACAATCTTGTGATGTGACCATGCAGCAGCAGGTTACCAGTACAAAGCCGTCCCACTGACACAGAACATCTAAATAGGAAGAAATCCCTGCTGACTCAGCCCTAGCAGCTTCATTTCCTGGATTATTTTCGCTTCTCTGCTCCTGCCTGCTGCCCCTTCCTCCCTTGCCCACAGACCCTCCTCTCCCTGTCTTCAGCCTGGGCAGCTGCGTCTTTACTGCATCTCGCACACTACAACAATGGATCTAAACATTTTTGCACATCCTCCGAAGTTTTTGCAGCAGAAGTTTTATATAACGAGAGCTGAGTATTATACAGAGCTGCTGGAAGTTAACTGAGTAGGTGGGTCATCCACTGAGACAAGGAAGAGTGCAAATCTCAAGGACAACTAAAATGAAAGACAGATTGAACAGACTGAAAATGAAACAGATTCCAGCTTCAGAATAATTAAATTCCTAGCCTGACCTCTTTTGTTGCTCCCATAAAATAAGAGAAAATTAGTTTTCTAAATCAGCAGCCAGCATTGCAATCCCATTCTTGTCAACAGCATTTGCATTTGCAGGTGTTGAAAGCTGGGCAGACATGGTAAGGTGCCGTGGCTTTTTTATTCAGATCTAAGCCAGCCTGTCCCTGCCACAATGACTGTTAATGATCACGAGGATTCTCCTTCAACGTCTGAATTTTGTTTCAGTGTCATTCACCCCTGACTCTCTCACATTGCTATGGATATAGACAATGGCTTTTACTCTATCCTGATCCTCTGTTTGGCTTTTTAATTAAAATCTTTGAACTTATCCAAACCATGGAGTGTTTAACAAGACTACACCATGTCCTATGATGGTATCCTTCTAAAATAAAGCAACTCCCCAAATGCTATTTTGTGGTTTCATTTCATCAATTAAGAGTCACTAAGATTTTCCCCTACAAAGCAGTCCATTTACAAAGGGGTACTCACCCTTTTTTCAACAGCTGTGACTTTAATGAGATGATTAAAATGAAAACAGTCAACATTACTAACTTAGTAACTGCTGTGTGACAAGTCTGTATCTCCCACAGCATCACTAGTCTAAGTACTTGCTGGGGAAATGCCAACAGCTGCTACAGAGCCAAAAAAAAGGTCACAGAGCATTTTATTTTGCAGTTACTCCATAAACAGAGGCTATTTTTAAATTGCTCATCAAGAAACAACAGCTTTCAAAAACAATGCCTTAAGTATTTCCAAATCCTTACAGGAGCCATCCCTCTCTTACAACCAACACATTCCAAAACACTCCACAAAAAAGGCTGCTATCATTGCCCTCCTTTTACAGAAAAGAAAGCACTGCATCATGGAGTTGACTTGCTCAAGGTCACCCAAACAGGCCAGTGCCAGAGCAGAGTATAGAGCCTGCATTTCCTAGTCCCAAGCCAGCTCTTCAGCCTACAATGGCCCTGGAACAAGGTTTAAACACTTAATGATAAACGTGTACTAAAAACATGTGATTTGACTTTAAGAGAGAATGGATTTTACAGACAGAACACCTGGGTGGGGGAGAAACAGAGAAGTTACTTGCAGAACTTCACAGTTGCATAGCTATCTTTCACTTCTTTTTCTTAGCTCCAATTTTCCATACTGCCTTTTTCCTTTCGTAAAAAAAACCCAACAACAACAAACCAAACAAAATCAAAACCCAAAGCAAAACAAGAGCATTCCAAACCTATAAGGAAATTATAGGCTTCTGTTACCACAGAAACAAACAAAAACCACCACAGGTTTCATGTTTCCCAAGTAGTGCTGAATGTACTATCAGAAAACACCCCACAGCATTTGGAACAGGAGCACCTCACTGATGTATCTTATTGCAATCAATATGAACAAAGAAACTCTCTAAACCCATACCATGTTTGTAAGAGTTTCACATATCTGAAATCAGATAAACATGCTTTACAGATGGATATGACCGCCTGAAGTAAAGTTTCCTGGGATGTGTGAAGACTGGCTTCTTAAGCCTGCAAAAGAACTTAACTGTACCTGTCAACAAGAGCCTGTATTGGGGAATCCTCTGAACTGGCTTGAGCAGATAGTGCTTGAGGGCCAGACTAGCACAGCGGGGGCTCATCTGAAAAAAAACCACCCAAAATAAGTAACGATTCTGTGGTAGCCAAGGGTTCCAGCAAAAGAAAACATACCTACAAAACACTACCAATTTACACTGGATGAAGATTTGTCCTAAAAAGGCGTAACTACCACAGCCTTAAACACCACTCTACAGAGCAACAAATTCTACTTTGTGTGGAAGACTGCATGCAAAATTAATCACACATTAAAAGATGCTGGAAAGCACTTGTACTCTGTGGATTCAAAACAGATACTTTTGCTTGTGAAGAACTGAACTTCCCAGAAAAGAAAGGTAACACCAGTAGCAAGGGTAACATGTTCCTTTGCAATCACTGTCAATGTCCATTAGGCAAGACAGTATTGGTCACTGCAGAAGTTTCGTTTAATCTACACCTCTGAAGACAACAGAGAATGAAAAGATCCGTGCTTCAAACATGTTAACTATCTTGAGTTTGCATTCAAATAGCGTGCGTCTGAAACACACTGAAAACCCCTTAGGGTCCTTAACAAGGCCTCTTAGCTTCTTCCTGCCTTTTCTGACTCTACCTCAAGCTCTTCTTTTGAACTACAAGTAAGAAAACAATAGGGGAAGCCGAGGTAATAGGAGGTAAAGGCACAGTTTGTGTGGATCATGTACTTAGGGAGCTTGTCCCTCTTTTAAGGGAATAATGTAAAAAATTGGCAATGTTCTTAAGGATATGAATCAGCTTTTAACTGATTGCTGTATGTGCTGGATTTGAAACTTCTAGAAAAACACAGATGAGAAAATCCAGATTTTATTTTTCCAACTGAGGTGAAACACCATTCCCATGAGTAAGCTGCTCTTCCATGTTGTGGCAGAGAAATCGACTTGGTTAAAATAGGACAATTAATCAGCACATAGTACGATCAGCAGATAAAAAAGGAGCTAGAGATTTCGATAATGTGTCTTTGATATAATCTGTAGCGAGTGCTGCATTTTCTGAAAATCAAAGCCCTTTATCATATCACATAGTGATAGCCAAAATCAGTTACTTCACAATATTTTAATTTATTTCTTTCCACTTACACATTACTGCAGTCTCAAGCAGACTGCAGAAAGAAAAAAAAAAAAAAAAAAACAACTAAAACCAAATTGAAGGATAGTCTCTAAAGCCTTATGGAGGATCACAACTGCTGAAAAGCCACAAAATAGGATATATCATAGAATGACAGAGTCTTACAAAAAAAGACTACAGTACCTCAAAGTCTCTGACTACTGAAGCAAAACCTGCATTCTTCTTACACTGTTCATCTAAAAGTGCAACATTTTTATCGAATTCCTTGATGTAAGTTGAATACATCTTTAAGTAGGGACCCTTTTTAACAAATATATCAGCAATCCTTTGATGTTCAAGCCTAGAAACAAAAAATAGAACAGTTAGAAAGAGCTAAGAAGAGTGTACACCTTAATCCTGTAGGAAAACACCTGTCTTTTTCCCAGTAAGATGTGCTAGTTTATGATCTGAACAAAAAGCTTACAGTTCAGCAGATAGCCATCATCTCAGTAGCTACTCTGAAAATCCTTACTAGGCACATCTCAACACACTAGTTCAGCGTTAGATGACAATCAATATGCACACACAGCCTGTTTAAAATGGTCCTGAACCATCTGAACACTTTTAGTACAAGATGGATTTCTGAGGAGATAGATCTTGGAAATTCAAGATGCAGTCTCCATCCCCTAATAGCAAACAAGGGGTTACAGTCATCATGCATTTCAGTGCCTTTGTCAGTTGGCTTTGTATAGATCCACTCACCAGTGTAACTGAGAATGGACTTCAACAGGATTGTGGCTGCCAATCAGTAGATCTCAACTACCTTTAACATGCAAACCAGTCTTCAGGACAGCCACCTTTCCTCTAATGAAATCAAATCCACTTATCATGCCCATGAAAGGATCAAAACTTCCAATTAAAAATGAAATGTTAAGTTCAAAAAATCCAGGTTCCTATAAACAAGCACTGAGATGCCTTCTGGACTTTTCAGTATGTATCTAAAAGGCAAAAAGTATATCTAAATGGAAAAATATTCTCTGAACTTTCAAAGTTAGTTCTGTCATTTAAGGAGGCACATGAAACACAAACAAGAGTCAAACCATGGTCACTTGGGAGTCACATAAGCCCTACAGATACATTTCACACCATCAAAGGAGTGGTATCCCCTCTACTGATAGTCACCAGTGAGATAATCGCTCTTCCAGTTCCCTCAGGAGGTCTCGATTGAGTTCATACAGCTGAGGTAGGTAGTACAGGATCTGATTCAGGATTCTGTCCTCAATCACTGGCTTTCCAAGCTGCCTAGAGGCATGTGCCACAGCATCCCGGAAATCCTGCCAGAGTACAAAGAGGACAGAAACCCCCCTTCCCATGAGTGAATAGCCTTCAAAGCACCAACACAGACAACAGCATTCTCAGCAGACATTCCAGACGCTGCTCCCTATTACCAAAGGCAAGGCGGGTACCATCTGGGTTATGTTTCTCTGTAGCTTCAATTTACTCTCCTGGGACTGCCTTAATCCCTTTGGTTTGACGCTGGAGCTTTATTTTCTTGCTCCTGTATGCATAATATAGAAGTTGTTCATTATTTTTATAACATGCCCTTAGGAAATGTGCTTCTACTACATATGAGGAAACTAAGGAGGGGAGGAAGCTTGTATCTGCAACAGTGTTGGCAGCCCTGTGTATCACTATGATTTGGATCAAAAAGCAAAAATATTGTCAGCTAATAAATCACAGTATCTTATTTTATAATCACACTAGTTTGCATAACTCATCTACAAATGCCCTTTTGGAAGATGTGTCTTTTGGACAAAAACACAGCATCACAAAAACTTAGTATATGTAGCAGGTCTTCTATAGACAGGAAAATTAACATCTAAAAAAAAAAAAAAAGTAACAACATCTGGAAACCATGAGATTTCAAAGTTAATAATGTCCAAAGCTAACACAGGGACCTTCAAAACATTATAGGGAGCAGGAAAACCCCACTTACACTTGAAGGATCTTCTTACAGCCCAAGATATATAGATATTTTGATACTATAACAGCTCCAAATAGGACACTGCTGAGGCTTCTTGGTCCTCTTTAACCTATTTACAATTAAAACCATGGCCTCACAAAAGTCATTGTATCCATATTGAAACTCAGTATCCACTACATGAGATATTTTCCCTGATCATATGCAAACAAAATTTTAAAAAAAGTTTAGCAATTTAGCATTTCACTTGAAAAACAACACTGTCTAAACCGACAAAAAAGAAGATCCTAATTATGTGCCTCATTTAAGTTTGGATAACAGTGGAAACACGAAATCTGATAAGGCATGCACAATCTATGGGTGTCCTCTAAAAGGTATCAACACCATGTTCCAAAGTAACAACTTTTGAAAACGTGCAGAGTCCTGGTGGGGGGGGGGAGGATATTGAAAGAAAAAAGTTAATCCTCCTTTTTCCTCCTCCCCAGGTCTACTACCACAAGTCTTACTAGTTATCTCATCAGTCCAGCATCTGGCACTATTTAGGGTCTCCCAAACTTAAGCCTCAACTTTGCCCTGCCCTCTCCCCTCATTACATCAGCTCTAGGCAGCGTGAGCTCCAGACACACTTTCTCACTTTGTGACCTTCTGGGTCATGAAAGCTGTGACTGGGCAGTTATGACAAGAAATTGAAAGGAGATACAGAGTGATGGCTGTGATAGGGAAAGGCTGAGAACTAAATGCAAGGGAGTTAAAAAACAGATGGCGTTATTCATATGGAAATGTTCTGTTTTACATCCTCTGTGCAGACTAGTGACACATAGGTTAACTACCAGCTGCATCTTATGGGGTTTTCTGACCCCAGGGCATTGCTTAACACTGAAATGATACATGGAATTACAATGGCAAAAGCTCAAATGAGGCATTCTGGAGAGCTTCATGCAAAATGCATCATCATATTACGATAATATTCTTCCCCTCCCCAATCACAAGTACACATAATATACTGTATGCACTTTGCCATGGGGTGAAACAAGAATTTTGTCTGAATGTTATAAGGCTGTTTACACAAAGAAAAGAAAAGTAGTTCTGTCTGTAGCGTAATCAACAACCCAGGTTTTTCCTTGACCAAACAATAAAAGGAGAGCAGGGAGCCAGGTTTAAGCACCAGCAGATAAGATGGGAATGTCATTTGCAGTTAAGAGCATTTATTTAACTTCTAGATATAGCATTCAAAGAGTCTGCAGCATGTTTTCCAAATACAGATTTGGTTTTTCAACTAGCTTTATCCAAAGTCTGGCTGCTTCATCAGGCTTTGGATAACGCTGTGAAAGACTATCATTAAAACAGCCAACCAAAACTTTGTTTCATCACCGTCTCTGTCCCCCTTCACAACAGAGTAAAGGGAGGAAGCCCTGCAGAGAGGAAACACAGGGAAGAAAGATAACCAAAGCTTTCAAATGATGTAAACCAGCCTGCCAAACAACAAAAAAAAGAAAGACTTCAATGCTTTTTTTTTCCTTTTTTTTTTTTTTTTAATTATCAAGTCTTTGCTACAGAAGCAGTACAATGCATTTGTCACTGTGAACATATTAAGATTTATTTTTAACCTGGCAGTGGGTGTGAAGTAACTGTCATGCCAAGTTCATCTTGAGATAAACTTAAGAGTTGAAGGCAGAGAGCACATGCCTGAGGAGTGGGGGTAGGAAAAGTCAAACAAACTTCACAAGGTTGGAGTTAACAGTGTTTACACTTGAAGGCAGTGGCTTTCTGAGAAAGTTACTTCAAATCCAAAAGGGTAAAATATAAGTCTGTTTCAATTACCAGATGTAAAATCTGTTAACTTAAGAAGTAAACCCTGAGATTTCACTTCAAAGGGTGGAAAGTATTCAGGCAAGAATAAGTTTTTAAACAGGTAGGTGAATTAGTTAGAAACCATAAATTACAGTAATAGTCATTTAATGCACCAGAACCTAATTCCTTCTAAAACTAAATCTGTTTACTGCTAAATAAAAACAGAATGACTACTGCAAATACTATCTACATTCCTCTGGTATATAGATATATACTTGCAGGAAGTGATTAATATTTCAAACATATTTAGCGTAGAGTACTGTATAACACTGCTGATAAGCACTGCTTTCATCAGTCTGCTCAAATACAGTTAACCAAATTGCTTTAGAAATTATTCTATTTAAAGCAATGCAGTAGTCCATATCAGTGAATTTTAAAGAGAGATATATTTTCTAATTAAAAATGAGTCTTCCAAATATTATAGTCTTACTTATTAAAAAAAACCCACTTGCCATGCTTTGGAATGAATGTGCTTATTTCACCGAGAAACATCATTTGCAGCTCTGGACAAAAGTTTCATAGGCTTTACAAGAGAAAACAAAATATTATGCTGTTTATACAGTGAGTCATCACAGTTTCTTACCAGGATATTTTTTCCTTTCAAAAGTGGAGGAGGCTTTGTACACTTTCTGAAATGATGGTTTAGAGTTGCTAGTTCTACATTATATTCTGTTCCAATAATAACCTTCTGATACTGCTTTTCATTGCTTCGGCAATGGCAATTGTCTTCACACAGCTCTTTCAGAGGACAGCACTCATCATTGTTCCTGGAGAGCACATTCTTTCAAAACCAGAAACGGCCCAAGTTTATTCTAGACTGAGACAGCATCCTACTGGATACTTATATACGAAAATCTGGTTTAGGTAATTTTAAAGGACTCTGAGTACATATTGTTGCTGAATTACTGTCCAATAAAAAGATTCTCAACTTTTACAGGGAATTTTATTTGTCTTATTAGTATTGACTCCCCCTAGAGCTGAGCAGTTTTTAAACAATATTTGAAGAGGATAGCATTATTGCTGCTTTTGTTTCCTCCCACCTCTCCTTCAAAGCAGCTTCCTTAAATAAGCAAAGGGCTGTGATATATGAAAGAATTCTGAACCTGTTGTGAATCATTTGCGACCAGTCCATGTACTTCCCCTCTGCAAAGGCCCTGACTCACAATCCCTCTCAGTTCTCCACCAGAGGATTCCCAGTGCACAATGAAGTGACCTGCCTGCACCAGTCTAAGGAGCAAAGGAACCAATTTAACTGTAAACCAAAACAGTTACTGACCAAACTAAATCCTTGTTCAGCTGCTGACTGGGTAAAGTGCCCCTTCAGGTATCTAACAGCTGAACGAAGACAATTTCAAATGGGTGAAATTATAACTTCTTGTAAAATTAACTAGAAGAGAAAGAACGATATGATCTAAACATGGTCATGTATTCTACTCCTAAGTCTTCAATAAATATTAATCTTGGATCTGTTCTCCTAGAACATACTATCAGGCAAAGCAAAAATATGTCATAATCCCTTCTGCTGAGGTACAGCTTCCAGCTAAATACACCTGCAGATAGCTCAAATATCAGCTTAATTTAAGGGAAAAAATATATTTGCACTTGGACTCTTTTCAAGGAACACACACACATCCTACAGCATGGGAGAAGGGGGGAAGGGGAGGAAGTTTCATGTCATGTGACAAACTGTAAACATGACTGCTAGGAATACAGCTACAGAAGATTTCATAAATATATTATTCAAATTATAAACAGGCAATCTTAACTAGAGTTAGACTCTTAGCCATAAACTGTCAACTATAGCGAGGATAATTAATGAAGACTATGAGTAAGCGTGGACATTTTTCAAACATATGAGATTGCTTCTGGAAAGTTGCCAAGTGGTTCCACACCTTTTTTTCTCAGGTAGTAAAATAATTTATAAGCCTTTGACAGTATAAGGTAGTTATTTTACTATAATAATCAATGGCTTGACAGTGGCATATTCCCAGAATGTTATTTCGATGAACAGACTGGGTAGCAGACTGGGTAGCAGAACAACATTTCCTTCCAAACCAAAACTATTTCATTAGTTTTCTTAATAAGATTAGTGCAGCTGCAATTCATTGTCAAATGTCTTAATCAGCATTTCTAAAGCACTTCATAGACTAAAAATATATCAACATACTCACCTCAGACTGGTCAAATATCAAAGTTTTACAGTTGGAGCAAAAGGAGTTGGAGGTTGAAGTAATTTTACAGCCAAACAGTAGGTCAGTTGTAAGCCAGGACCCAAGGATAAGACTTCCTTTACTCCAAAACCCATAACTACTATGAATTATTTTTTGTAATATTTGGCTACAATATAAAAAAACCCTAAGTTTTTATAGCTCTATAAATATATATGTATATATGTAATGATTTGCAATCGTCTTCTGAAAATGGAAACATACTAAATCCTCTTTTAAGTGTCTCTGGAAGGACACACAACACAGAAAAGAAAGATGTCTAACTCCTTATCTGCCTTCTCCAAAAAGAGGCTGACCTTGTGGTTGCAAAAAAGTTTGAGGTGCCTCCTGACAAAGACCTACTTGCTCCGAGAGTCCTAACAAGGACAGAACATGGGCCTAAGTCAGAAACACAGATCTAAAGACTCAGGCAAAAGCCCACAGGCTTAAGGGTTTCTTTGCTCACCTAGCACAAAGTTATACATTAAGCCTTGCAGGGGAAGCCATTCCAACAACCATGTTCCTCTGTTGGACCAGAGCCTCACTGCCCACACCTTAACAGAAAGGGGCAAACAAAATAAAAAAGAATGGGAGAACAAAAAGAGTGGTGCGTTTTGGCAAAATAACAAAGTTTGGAACAAAAATGGACAAAAGAAACAGCAGCAACTAAGCCAGGCAGCTTACTCATAAAGCAGCAGGGTGCTGCTGAGGAGGTCTCCATTTCCAAAGAATCCAATAACAAAAAATTAAATATGGCTCCAGTCCCGCCTCTCCCCTTTTCAGGGCACACCAGGTGTTTTGGGGGTACAGAGCATCATAGCAGTGACCAGCTTGTTTCCCTTACATCACTTATATGTCTTCTGTCCAGTTGATCATTTATTATTTTTTTTTTTCTGCAAGTGCCCTTAGGTAAGAAACGGCACTTCTCACATCTTGTTTACCCTCTGAAGGCCATGCATGAACCATCTCACAAAGACATATATAGATGAGCTGGTTTAAGCTCCTTTGTTTTCAGGAGTTTGTAACAGCATTTTACTGGACTCTTGTTCTCTAAAAGAACATTAAAATTATTACAGAAATACAGACAGTTTGAGATTTCATCAAATTATTGATTACTCCTTCAAGCAACCCCACTCACAGGCTATATTTGAGAGTCTATCAGTGTGAAAAGCCAGTTAAATCCCTTGTTGCTGTTATGACCAACTTTTTTTTGGTATCACAGAAATGTCTTCAGGTGTTTATAATTTTCTAGAGAACTGATGCAGTCTGTCTTCAACAGAAGCAGACAGGTGTACTTACAAAGTGCAACAGTGTCCAAATAGGCCCATACCCTGGTATCTTGGAAGAGTTCCTTCAGTAACTGAGAATATTGTTAATTCCAGATCATCACAATGGAATTCATCAATAAATTTGGAGTATTTACTCTTTGTAAAACCACTAATAGATGGTTCAGAAGGTGTAATGGAGTCAAATCTTTACCACAGGTAAAACAGCACAGTGTAGGGAGAACCTAAGTTTCAGTTCCAGAAATATGTCAGAGCTTGATTGACTGACAGTTAGTAAAATCCTGATACTGAAGCTGCAGTGGTTCAGTGCAGGTGAAAAAAAAAAGGATGTTTTTACCAAGATTTAAATATTATCCATAAGAAATATATTATTAAATAAATATATTTAATAATGTCTGTGATGAACATACACAAACCTCAGGCATATCGCTCTGTGGAAAAGAAAAAAAAAAACAACAAAACAGAACGGTGTTTCTGCAACCTCTCTCAGGTATGGCAATTTTTATTTCATGAAGAATGGACACAGAATGAACAAAGCCACAACAGTGGTGCCTACACTGAAAAAGGACACTCAAGAAGGTTTCCACTGCAGGCCAATAGACAAATTGAGGACAAGTATTTCCTTGACTCCTAGCTTAGCATCCTTTCTGTCAGACTAGGCTGAATACACATTGACTGATATTACCAGCCAAGAAAAACATTTCTGATGGTTTTTGTTTGTCAGCTAGAGACTAACATATTGTCAGGAATGGAGTTGTAAGTTATTCATTAAAACAAAGCAAACCACATCCTACAAGCATTGGATATTTACACTGTGTGGACAACCTTATATTTATCTTAGAAACTTCCTAAACTCCCTACTATTTTCCCTCTCCCACATTGTTTCTCCGCTTGTCTGTATCTTCCTCACCAATAACCAGTGCTGTGCATGTTACCTGAAGAACTAGTATACTAAAAAGCAAATACTTTAAAGATATGTTATATGTCTGAAAAGTATGTTCATTAAATAACATGTAACTTGAAACTTGTCTACACTCTCTTCCTTTAATCAGTATTTAAGCTCAAGTTCTGTACTAGAAACTATGTTGCGTATAAATTATATATTGCCTGCAACTGCCTGACACAGCTTTTAAAAACCAAGCTTGAAAAGAAGAAAATCCATTACTAAAGTGGAAGGCAAAAGAGGAATCAGCAAGTAGTGTGGTAGGTTTTTTGCTTCCTGAAAGGTCTTTGTATCACAGGACTGTATACATCCATCTATAAGAGTCTTTGTTCCCAGTTTCTCAGAACATGCTTCTCAAGAGACCAAGATAGACCAATGCATCTGTTTGCAATATAACCACTTCATTGCCCAAGGTAAAAAGCCACTATGCTTGCACTTAATAGAGCGACAAAACGGTATAAACACACACTACTTAGAAATCAACATAAAGCACATAAAGTGTAGCTAGAAAGCCAAAATCTTCATTAATTTACTGTTGTCACCTTCAACGAAGCGTGTTTAATAGATGGCTGGTCTGCATAAGCATGGATTAAATACTTAACCCTTGCACGTTGGGTGTACTGCAATCGCAGCTGTTATTGGAAAGCAAGCATCTGTCAAAGAATTGCAACCCAAAAAGATATGCTGCCATGGTGATGGATGCACCATTAGAGCTAATTAGATTATCTAAAGAATGTGTATTTTTATATACAATTTCCAAAGGTAAATTGCTCCTGCCTCCCCCTCTGCTTTAAAAATTATTCTAACCCAAGAATTTATTTTAGTTGCTGCGGTACAACTTGGCTTATAAATGTGATAGTGATAAACATAAATGGACATAAATTCCATTTTCAATATTCAAGCAATACCCCCACTCAGCTGGATGACTGCATACATCAATTAAGGAGATGCAGGAGGAACCATCAAAACATTCATCTGTTATATAAAATCTGCAGCTTTGAAGTTCTGCCTAATTAGATTAATTTTTATATTTTGAATATGTAGACACAGCAGAAAAGTCACATTCACTGCAATAAAGCCTAAACATAGAATTATAACAGATTAAACAAACAGAACAGAAAACTTCTTGTGTTTTTTTTTTTTTTTTGGAGGTACTTACAATGTGTAAGAGCTTTAGCACATCCACAAACCTATCAGAAAAGCAAGAAAAAGCAAATAATTACATTTTATTTCCCCAATTAAAACCCACTGAGTAGCTGTTAAATTTAGAATTGACACTTACACTTTCTCGGAGCTCATGATCTCCTTGGCAATATGGTAAACCTTTGTTTTCTTTCCAGCTGCCTTACTCTGCAAACAAAATTATATGTTTTACTATACAGCAGTTTTAGTAGGTGGAAAGATCATTTCCAGCTAGTAGGTCCTCACTTTCAATGTAACTATTCAATAGTTATTTCTCATGAAAACTTTTTATACTGGTTTGGTAACTCTTGGTTTTGAAATCTTCTGGCTTTTCAGGATCTGTGAGAAAAACAATTTAGCTTGCAGGTAGAAACAATTATATTAGCTTAGTTTTTCTAACACTATCATCCTTTCTATTTTAATTATTACAGGAAGCACTGAAGCCTATAATAATATAATAAATGAAGTCCCACCAAGTAACAGTTACTTTTTAGCAAAAGTAGTAAAGCACAGATAATATTCCTATATTGTTTCGGGTTTGTTGGTTTTTCTTTTTTTTCTGATTAACACAGCAACAATAATATTTGCAGTAAACTAAAATGGGTTTCAGGAACATCTTAAAAGAAATACATGTTTTCTTTTCTGAAAAAGGTGTTGGAAAGAAAGAAAATAAAGGGAAGGAAGGAAGNAGGAAGGAGCGAGCACCGAAAAATGAGTTTCTGACAATCTACTAAAGGAGCTGCTGGAATACAAAGCGACTATACTGCAAGGACATAGAAATGTGAGTCTTGTCATCTACCTGAAATAATGTGGAGATGATGTTGGCTTTTACGCACACTCATTTGGCTTCCAAACAAAATCAATGCTACCATCCAATATCAGATAGAAGGAACAGGTATGACAAAGCAAAAGTGGGAAGGTGTCAGGATGCAAAAAAAGTGTTCTCTTCACAGTGTAACTCATATGTACAATTTCCCTCAGATAAAACACCTTTCCCCACAACAGCTCTCGTGGTTTGCCATATGCTTCTCCGCTGCCAGCTGTCACCACATCTATCAGATATTCAGACTTTCGTTTCAATGAGTTGCAAAGAGCAAGCATGGACAAAGTACACTGAAACATCATAGGATATACAACGTGAGCATGATGCAAGTCCTGGGGAGACTGTATTAAGCATGGTAGTATAACATAGGCATTCAATAGTTTATCTAGAAAAGTAGATATTGGCATCATATATGAACCTTTGATTCATAAGCAAGAGTAATCTGGAGTTTTAGTTCTTCTCTGAAACTATAAACAAGTCTCAAGTGTTAGATGTCAAAAGACGATGATAACCATAGGTTAATTCTCATGTCAGTGTGATATTAAAACTAAAAAATAATTGCTTTTTAATATTAATGTAATTATCACGGTGACAAATGACTAAATTACTATTTCTTTGTAAATTCAATAATTGGTGTTGCATGACATATATGCAAAATACATAACTTATTTCAGACAGAACTGGGATTTTACTTCTAAAATTAAACTTATTTCCAAAAAATGCTTAGATCTACCCAGTGAGGGTCAATCAGATTCATGCAAGATTTTAACACCCATCCTCAGGCTTGCATGCCGCCTTAGAAAGCACAGCTGACAGGCTCCCTACTAGGCTGAATTCACAAGCAAGTCAATTATGCAGAGCAAGGTATCTGCCATCACTGTAGATGTGACAGTTGTAAATGAGATGAAAATTAGTATTTTGAGAACAAGATGCTACCGCCAAACAATCACAAAACGAAATATCACAGTCTGTTTTCAAACCCTGTTGAAAGACTTTTCACATACCAGCTGGCACTGAGAAGGCCACTTTGCATTTGTTCAGCCAAAGACACGCTGGGCCTCAGTCTCTGATGGGATACAAATTGGGCTCTCATGCACAGCATTGGGAAGGAACCTCGAAACTTCTCCAACAGATAAAAAGCAACAAAACAACCACATGCTTGTGGTAAGGAAAAACAAAAACAAGCCCAGCTGATGACCGATGCAGACTGCTTCATTCTCCTCTGCAGCTGCTCTCCCTGTTAGGAAGCTGGTTGTTAATCCCCAGCTGCTGGCCACACGTGCAAGATCACGAGCAGATGCTTCACAGTAAGCACTGAATTACTGCGTGAAACCTGCCCGAGAAGCCTTATAATGGGGACACTTTCCTATAAAACTGTTGTGAAAGGTTGAAGTCATTTCTAGGGGAATGCAAGGTAAGTTAGCTTCTATACAGGTACAGTCCTGCTTAGCTTCACAGGATGGAGCTTTTCCCTTGACTTTCCTTCCCTCTTCCAATTTATTCCTCTCAGAAGATTTGTTTAAAGGACATTCAGGTCTGACACCATCATCAAGTCTTCTCTTTCAGCAATAAAAATTATCTTTGCTTTTTGTGTGTGTGTGTGTGTGTGTGTGTGCAATTATCATTCATTTTTAAGTAAAGGAAAAAACATAACTACTGTCAAAGGAATCAGCTGCCCGGACTGATGCTGAGGAGTGGCACTGGTCTACAGGCAGGGCATCCAGGACTGAGAAGAAAGTAAGTTAGTATCCCCAAGAAGACGAATAGGACTCCCAGAATTTCATTTCTTTTTGAGTAGTGAGTGCTGTCTTCCTGCTCATCATTGAAGAAGAAATAAGATTGAAGTAAGGGAAATCATTCCAAGCTGGCACTCTCATCTCTCAGAAAGTCAGACATCAACCCCAACAGTCAAGCATGGCTTACACTCCTCTATGCCCACAGAGGTGGCTCTACAACCCTCTTGCACGCACACTGAGGATCTCTCCTTGGCTCCAAAGGCATGAATTAAGGAACAAAAATGCCAAAACCATGCAATTGAAAAGGAAGAATTAAAAAACAGTTATCTGCTCCCTGTGCACCAAGCACTGATTTGGCAGGTTAGTATGCAGGATGTGCAAGTGCAAGAAAGCTATCTGCACAGAAACGGTTACTGGGACACAGCCTTTCCTGCATGGTCACAATCCTTGGAATAGGACCATCCAGGCAAAACTACAGGTTCTGAGAGATTTTTCATAAAAAGCTTCTCAGACCTTGCAACCTTCACCTGATCCCTTCGCTTGGGCTTCACCAAGGCTGAGAGATCAAAGAGTGATTTTAAGCTTTCAGTGCACAGGAGATACTGTGCGCTCTAGGATCTCTAAGCCATAGACATTCTCATTTACAAGCCTCAAAACTGAAGATCTCTAAACATACATCTGTGTATGTAGCTCTACTAGAGGGGGGCGGTAGGCAGGTCTGTGGCTCCATGATTCAGTGAAAGACTAAGAAAAAAATATGCCAGGCAACAAATACATGTAGCGGATTATTTCTCAAGTTCACCTCTTAATATCAGGCTAATACACAGAAATTAAAATTTTGGGGGAAAAAAAAGTCCCACTAAACAATAAGAATGATGAAAAGAAATACACAAAGTTATGTTGACTTAATCTTTTATTTGAAAATATCCCAACAGGTTACAACTTACAGAACAGTGCAAGAGTAAAGAATAGCTTCAGAACCTAAAAATAAAAAAGATACCTGTTTATCTTCTTGCGGATCAGGCTCCCCTTTGCTGGAATCAGAATTTGTGTCATCATCTTCATCAGAACTGTTCATGATATCTTCTTCATCTGACTGAATATCTCCTATTACCACATGAGGATGATCATGGTGATCTTCTAAGGACCTAAAATCAATACGTATAGTTCGTAAACATATCATACTTTATTTATTTAAAGAGCTTCCTGGTTTTCCCCACAATAAATGGTCTACTGGTACTAGAAACATTAAAAAGAGTAGGGAGTAGTCTGACAATGACAACAGCAGGCTTTTCCACGGTGGACTCATAAATCTACAATGGTTTATCTATGCTGGTATTGATCCAGTGCTCACTGACAGTAAGTAAAAGGCATGGTACCTTGGGAGTATTTATGTTATTGTTCAGCATCAGTTTGCCTCACAGCAAAGTCTGATAAATCTATTCCCTTATTACTATGTGCATGCATATGTAAATGTTGTACTATGTGCAACATTTTGACTTTGTGCCAGAAGGATAAAGAAAGATCACAGCTGTTGTGCTCTCCTCTATCTCAAAGTATCAGGACTTGTTCCAGATATGGTACTCAGACTAGAGCTCTGTCTGAAATTTTAGATGCATGAATATATACATGGTTGATTCTGAACACATACACTAAACAACTGCATCAGGGATGGAAATATTATAAACACTCTGTCCAATAATGCTTCTTAAAAACTATGAAGTGGAATCTTTTGTGATTAAAATCTCTCATCCCCCAGAGATAGATACCTTCCAGGTAGCTGTCAAAGCTATAAAATACAACCTTGTTCTGCTGCTGTACAATGATTATTAAAGGTCTGTTCTCATTAGTCTCAGCCATATTTGCAATATAGAAATTGCATGAGACAAGCACATAATCTTCTTACTCTAACTAGCCTCGACAATTTAAGCAGAGACTTCAGAAATACAGTTATATAATAAAATACAAAAGGGTAGGGAAAGAGAAGGAAGAAAATAGGGACCAGAGGAAACAGAGCTTAAAGTTTTGGCAAAGTTAGATAGCAACACAGCAAGCCCCTCAGCTCCTAATTTTAATCCTAAAAAATATATGCTAATTGCCAATTGCAGTAAAGCCCTGTCTAAATTCACATAATCTGTGTTCAAGGCCCACAAAAAGATGTTAAGATGCTGATGCTACAGGCTTATTGTATGCAAGCTATAGGCGATTAGCTACCCTACAAAACAAAAAGCCAATCCAGAAACCCTGTCCCTGAGCCATCATAGCCAGCAGAGATCTCTCTGTGCTAATAAACAACTAATTTTGCACAGCCAACATCTGTTGGGGCTACATACCTCTCCAGATAGCTGCCCTCTGCCTCCCTACAAAAGGGATGGTTACAACCAATCTTTTATTTTCCTAATTTTGAATCATAAGAAAGCAGAGATGAAGCACAACTCTTTAGACTCACAACCTCCAACTGTGACAGTTGCTAGAAAGAAACTTGTCAGTGTGGATCCCATGGGAGGTGGCTGTCAGTAACCTGAATAGCAGAAGATCCTCAGCTGTGTGAGGATGCTCTGGCAGCCACCAAGATGTAGATTACTCACTGTTCAAGGCAGAGTTAAAGAACTCCAAAAATCTGAAGCAAAACAGAATCACAGAATGGCAGGAGTTTGAAGGGCCTGGAAGGGATCATCTAGTCCAACCCCCATGCTAAAGCAAGTCCACCTTGATCAGGTTTTGAAAACACACAAATATCGATCACAAACAGAAATATATGCAGAGATGCAGACAAGATAAGCTGGCAGGCAGACAGACTTTGGTCAGCTATGAAGATGTAGAAAAAGATTAAAATAGCTTGGTTCTATTAAAACAACACAGGAAGGACTCAGTAAACACCCAAGCAGTTATTGTCTCCCAGAAATGAATGGGGTGGGGGAAGGAAGGAGACTGCCAACTCATCACCAAGTTCAAACAAGACTCTGAGCCAAGAGTGCAGCACCCAAGGTACAGAGAGACACTCATTTATTTCCATTTGGAAATTATCAGCTTCACACAGGAAGAGAGCAGCCACCAGAGAGATGAGCACTGATGACTGCAGCATGTAGAGTATGCCAGGGATGGTTCCCACAGATCTGTCACAAGCTTCAGGAAGGCACAGAAGGAGCTTTTCAGAGGAGCCATGCTAGCTGCACGCTCAGACTTCTGCAGTTACTTGTTAACTTCAACAATTTATTTGTCTAGTCTATCTAATTTGTGGTCAAACATCATGTTGGCCTGCAAATGTTTATTTTAGAAGATGCCATCACATCACTTTTATTTTATAGTCGACAAGCATTTTTATTATGTCTGTAGCATTACTTGAGGCAGATATATCCCCCTGCTTTAGTCAAAACCTGCAACAGAAATAACTACTGCTATTCCTTCCTTTACTATATTACTCACTGTTTGACCATCCACATCTGTCACTGCATCTACATCTGATCTGGGATATTTTCCTCTCATTGGAAAGTGTATTAAGTACTTTTTTTTTAACTACACTAGAATCCACTTTTTAGTCCCTTATCATTAATTTTTAGTTTTGTTAATGGATATTTTATTGCCTTTTTCCCTATTCCTAATATTTCTTTAACTAAGACTCCTTCTCATCAAGAGAATATTATTTTCACATCTCTGAAATCGCAGTTCTTTTGCCAATGCATATTCTACAGATTTTGCCCGCTCCCAGATTTTGCTATAACTTGTTATTTAAACTTTTCAAAGTAACTGTGCCAACACCTAAAGGTTTTTAGAAAACCTACCCTTTCGGAAGTGAGGCAGGCATATTTCTAGGCAAGACTGTATTCTGGTTATGAAAACATAATCCTGTCACCGCTGAAGGAGGAAGATCAAACTAACTGGTCCTTGTTGGATGAAGAATTTTCTAGATGAAAGATTAATTGGCTTATCTAATAGAAAGTTTCAGTGTAAAAAAAACCTACCTTTTTTTTTCCTTATTTAACTAGCAATGATTTAGGATGTTTAGTAAGGGTCCATAAATGAGAGCCACTCATCAGATACCCTTTCCCCCCCATCCCTCCTCTGTGAATCATCAATGCTTAAGCAGTAAGCTCCTTCTCATACCTTTCATGTATGCACAACACTGCTTTGTGGTGTGCATGCACCTACCAACTTTTGCCTACAATACCTGCCCCACTAGTCAAAGCACCTCAGAGTAATCCCTATACATCTTCATCTTGTGTTTAACTCAGCTCACACACTAACACAGCCCTCAGATTCTTCCGCCTGAAACAGTTTCTTGAGGTTCTTTTTTTGAGTTTTGTTTTGTCTTGTCTTTTCTTGTTTTTTTTTTTAAAGAAAACCACAAAGGATGATCAGAAGATTAACGATTGGAAAAAAAAAAAAGTCAGCCCACACCCAACCATTTCCCAGAATCAAACGAGCTATCAGATCAGGGATAGGATGCAATACTGTAGCCAGAGGTAGATACACTCCTGGTGGTATCTGTGGTTGTAGCATCTTCAGAAAAGATGGTTCAGATGTGTTCATCTGCCTTTATCAGCCTTGTGCTGGAGAACACGTCAATCTCCTTGTACCTTATGTCTTAACCTTCCATTATTAAGACTATGTCTTCTCTGTGAAAACAGAAAGTAGTTTTGTATTTACTAATTACTCTTTCTGTACTTTTACTTCTGAAGTCATCTGTAAGGTAACTGTATATATAGTTCTCTTAAAGTTATCTCTGGACAAAGTGAAATCCCATGTAGCTGTTAAATGAGTTTGGAAATAGCAGTAAACCTTTAAATAAACTGAATATTTTCTACCACATATCAGTTCCTCTTTTCCAAAATACCACAAGCATGCAGTAATGGTTATTTCTAAGCAGCTCTTCTGGTAGATATTTTGGGGATACTGTGAACTATCTCTATCTTGTTCCCTTGCTCCCTCTTCATCACGATTCTTTGTCCTACCCCCAACACTACAACGAGAAACTTCTGCATTATCAGTCATGTGAAACACCATCACTGCCAACTCACTGTGTTGCCCACTGAGTAAGAATATGTTACTGTATCTTGTGAGCAAGTTACCTAAATATAGATGTGGGGCTTTTTTATTTGACACATAAAATGAAGGGATCATTAGTTTGCTTCACAATAAGCAGTTTATGGGATGAGGCATATACAAGGTGCTGTAGTTTCCTAATGTGATAGCAAAATGAAACAAAGTGACAGTCCTATATGGCAAGATAAACTGTCAAAACCTAAGAACTGACATTAAGCTATTGTAGCCAGAAAAAGAAATCCTAATCAGTATAAAAATCTCTTATTGTCTTCAAAAGAAGACCAAAACTAGTTCAGACTAGCTTGTATTATTAGAGAAGCTTCAAAAACACCTGAGGCTTCACTGTCAGGCACCGTTGATTTAGACACTGTACAAGACACCATAGGCTGAAGTCATAATTAACATTTCAGTCTCAGTTCCCAATTCATTTAGAAGACGAATAGTATTTTAAGCTTGACTGAGATGACTCAGAGATTCTCTACCATGGAATGCCCCAACATTATGTATTTTACAGTATACTGGAATTACTTCAAGTGTTAGCATCACCATAACTACTAACAAGCAAGTCTCCACAGCTCCAAAGTATTTATTAAAATAGATTAATCCATGCTGCTGCTTTATACACACCTCCTTGTGATCTTCAGTATTTTTATATGTTTTTTAAATAATTAAAAATACATAGGAATGCTGCATGAAGAGAACCTTCACATAACACCTTGCTAAATTCTTCTCTGATCATTCTTTTGTTATTTTAAAAGGAGCATCCATTCTACTTTGCTTTTTGTAGAAGTGTTCCATTATCTTTATCCTTCTGTTCCTTCCTCCAGTATTTCATTGCATATTTTTGTGGGTGTAGTGTTTATTTTAAAAGTCTTCAACATACAAAATTACAGAAATTGAAGTTCCTCTTCAACTAAAAAATAGACACCAAAATATCAGAGCACCAATAAGCATACCCCACTACAATATTTCATCTTAATTCCTTTTTGTATTGTTACAGCATTTCACAATCCTTTTACAGCTGCTTGCATCTCACTTTCCTCTAGAGGCAACAATTACTATTGGTGATCATCCATTTTCATCTTTTAATATGGAAAGTTGCCCCTATTAATTTCAATAATTAAGCCATGTTTAGATGCCTTTTTTTTTTTTTAAGACCTAAGAGTACACTGGCTCTCTGTGGAGGCAATAATTGATAAGACTGTTATATTTTTTCATAGTGCCTCATACTTGTAAAAGCTGTAGTAAGACAGGATGTCTCACTGGTCATTTCCCTCAACGGATTTTAGTTGTACTTTTCTGGGAGACCCCGAAGATAAAAGACTTAAAAGAAGAAAGAAAAAATAGTGTTGTGTGTGGGGGAAAGTTTTATGGCATCTTTTCTGTTAAGTCTTATCTAAATTCAGAATTTCTCTTTTGAAGTAGAAAGAAGGACTGTAAATGTAGAAATCAAGTTAGGATCTCAAAAAACTTTAGGAAGCAATTATCTGATTTGGGTGCTCAGAACAACAGTGTATGCTCTTGGAAAGCAAAAGCAAAAGGGAAATTATTGCTTCGTTAATAATTGCTTGATTTTGTTTTGTGAACTTCCTTTTGATGATTTTTTTTTTTTAAAGACAGATCAATGTCTTTATCTAATATTTATTTACTACCTTTTCGAAAAAGAGGAAAACAGTTCAAGAAATGAAGTATTCTTGGCAAAGGACAAAGATAATAATGAATACTCATCAACATCACCAGTGAGCTCCTATCACAGCTTTAAGAAAATACATGGCGGCATTTGTGATCAGCAGGATTAATTAAGGCACTTCTGGGATAAGTTACGTTTTGCTGCAATATGTCTGCTCTGCAATCATCCCAGAGGAGCCAACATGAGCATACATTGTCTTTTGCAAACTAGACTGGAAACCAGAAAGCTGAACCTCCTATCATTCCAGATGCACCTAGACCCTAACTCATCATATTCACCTCATCATTTAAAATTCAGATTCTCTGAACAATGGTTGATTGTCCACCGTTATAGCTAAAAAATTCCCCCCTCATTGTCCTCTTTGTATCCCTTTGTTTTTCATTTCCTTCAGGCATATTAGACCATTAAGCAGCAAATTAAGATGAAATGCAGCCTGGACCGTGTGGTTTACTTATCTGAGTATCTCTACAGCACCAGTCACCCCTTGTTTAATGACAGACGCACAGATGGAAAGAGCTGAAGCTGTGTTCACGTCTCTCCTCTCTAGGTGTAGTGGAAAGTGTGAGAAAGGCTGATGGATACTGCTGTGGTTCCTGCAGTGCTGACTTGGCTGCCAGCACTGGGGATTGGTTGCCCTGTTGCAGCCAAGCTGCTTGGGCTTCAACTACTGTGCCAAAAATGGTTCTTTTTCACAGCAAGAGCAAGATAGCAATGTGTCCTCTCAAATAAGATTTTACATGACAACATTAAAGTTATGCTATTCATCCTTCTACAATGATAACTCTATTATTTTAGTAAGTACTTTGTATTATTAGGACTAATAACAACAAAAAAGGCAACAGACCAGGGTTTTTTCTTGGTCTGATACTAAGGAACATGACAGGCAGTTAATCTTGATCTCTGTTTTATTTACATTTTTAAGACTGCCTGAGCAGAACTTGCATGTGAGATTCATTAGGTTTTCTTGTGAACTATCTTTCCATAGGTGAGTTGGCCAAGGAATCGAACAGATCTCTTAAACAGCCTTTAAAAAACAATAGTATCACAGAACAAGAGGCAAACAAACTAGATCAATGAATCCATAATTACTTGTATCACAACTGTTGTGCTACACAGAGTTTGGGCTGGTTAGGGAACTTTAAGGATACAGTTACAGTCAGAAACACTCCCCAGCTAGGAAACAACTTTCATCCAGCTAAGTGAAATTGAAAATATTTTGTGCTGTTTACTTTTTTCAAATTGCAATTTAAAGATTTTAAGAACTGAAACAGCATTACTTTAAACAATATCATATGTATTATATGCACGTTTAAACGTCTACATTTTTAACAGCAAGTCAGGACCTTTGATGACAGTGATACTTTGTCAAAAGAGCAGCTCAAAACAACCTATTTGAAATAACTTTTGATTCAGAGCTGCTTGTACTTCGAAAGCTATCTGCTGCCTCTCAGGCAAGAGGCTAGCTGCAGAGACAGGCCAGGTGTGAATGCTGGGAGTTTGCTCCTGCCAAGAGAAATGCCAAGAACCTTCTTTTGTCCTGCTCTTTACCTTTGCTGCACCTGGGTTTTCTGGGCAAGGAGGATATCACAAACAATGCAGAGAGTTGCCACTGCATTTAGCCTGTTAGATCATGCCACTGGCAACTCTTTCTATACTTGGCTGAGCATGTAGCACACTGCGTGCAACACCTGACTTGCTGGATCCAAGTTATCCTAGTATTTGCAGCCAGCAGCATTTAAGTTTAGCATTTGTTATCCTCAGGCCAAGACAGAACTTATTTCTTTCTTCAACAAGAGGAGAAAAATATATCTGGCTCACATTCCAAGCAAAAAATAAGCAAGGAATTTGTCATACATTTCACACTTAATAAATTCTGTAATTTTTTTTTTAAACAATCCATTCTGTCAGTTACACTACTTCAGGCACCCTGTGATCAATATAGTCGTGCAAACACTTTAAAAAGTACTGTCTAAAAGAGGTGCAAACAGCTCTCAGATTATCTCCATATTTAGCTGCGATTTGGTTAGCAGGAGCACCCGCCAAGGACCGCTCTCGCCGAAGACAGCCTCCTATGCTCACATGAGCAATGTTCAGGGAGACCATTTGTTGACAATTCCTCAGTCCCTTGCAAAGCTCAACATAAACACACACGCATGCTTCAGATGTTTCCATACTCACCATATAAAAGCCACCTTTTTTTTTTTAAACAAACGAAAAAAGGGTCTCAGTTTTAAAAGCCTTCAACAAAGTGGGTGCCCAGTGTGGGCCAGTGTGCTCCTGAGCAGTGTGGCACAGTCACCATCGTGGCAAACAGGAAAGACTGTTATGTTGTCCTGCCTCTGGGGGGTGGCTCCAGGAAAAGTGCCCAAAGGTGGTTACGCCTATGTAGCAGAGTATAATCAAAGAGGATACAGCAGATGGTCTCAAGCATTGGTCCAGGGAAGTGAAACGCTGCAGCAGGGAATGAAACCCCTGCCTGGAGACTTGTACAAGGGAAGGAGTCGCTGCCATCAGTTCTTCCCGTATCATCGAAAACTGTGAGGAATTACCTGCATCCCAGGATAAGTAAAGATGGAAGTCTGCAGAATTCACAGCTTTTTGCCTTTTTTAATTCATGTCTCATAGGGAGAGCCGCAATACTCATGGACAAGGCTTTTGGAAAAAACTCCTGGCATTAGATGTGATAAACAACATAAAACAGGACCACCAAAATACAGAACACATTTACAGGCAGGACCTGATACTCTAACTTGTCTCAATTAACAAAACAGACCTAATGGGAAAACATTAATTGGGAAAGGACAGCAGGATCAGAAGAAAAATAAAGGTTTAATTTGCAGCTACACATACACAAATAAAAAAAAAAAAAAAGAAAGTCCATAAGACCAATCCAGCACAGACTGAATAGGCTTCTAGAAAACTGTAATAAAAATGTGACAAAATATCAAACCAAACACAACAAATAGGAAAAAGAAAACTTAGACCAAGTGAGAACAAAACCTCAATACCTATTTAAAAGAAAATGTATTTTACCTTGCCAGGGCTATCAGGTCATTCCAGCCTCTACTCCACTAAAATCAGAGTAAATACAAGGCCCTAAATATCTTCAGTATTGGACTTATTGTTATGAGTTCTAGGTGACTTTATACCTAAAATCAGGACTGTAATATCTCTCTTCAAGAAGTCACTCCTTCAATTTAGAAATAACATACAACCTAGTGCACTTCATTTTGCACATACTTGATCCCTAGAAAATGACAAAAGACAGTTAAGTAACAGAGTACTCAAAAGGTAGTGACTTAGATCTAAATAAGACATAGAGTGACTTAACTCTTAAATATACAACTGTTTGAATGCATGGGAGCTGACACAGCTTACGGAAAGCAGAGGATAAAATAGTTTGCTTGAGACTAACACAGACTAGCTGTAAAGAGTAACTGAGCTGCTTGCAATACTGGATTTGTGCTCTCTCTTTGTCTAATCTTGTGCACAGATTATATGAATGGGATTTAGACAATTTTTCTAAACTTTTTGGCTCATTTCAAAATCAATACAGAGCATTTAACCCTTAGGAGCACACCATTAGGGGAAAAAAAAAACACAGCAAACCAGAAAAAACAACGGAATTCTGCACAGTTGAAATTACTGAGCCAATCCCTACCATTCTATGATTCTAAATCTCAGGTTGCAGCTACCAAGACAGCAGTTTTAATAAAAGCTCCTTTTATGTATTTACACACATCTTGGAGATTTTTTTAGTCTTCTGCTTAAGTGGCACAGTTTTTCATTAGCACAAAGATATTTTAAGGAAAATTAAAACTTGTATATATTTAATACTTTTAACTTCTTGGATTCTAGCATCTAAAAATAAAACCTGCATTCCTTAACCTAAATTTTGCCTAGTGCATTGAAATAACATAGCCACATATTTTTGTAAGTCTGTTCAGTAAAACATCTTTAATGGGATCAAATATAAGCATTGGGTAAATGAGGCATATTAACATCATTGTTGGCATTTAAATAAAAACTGAAGTTAATATTTTGATTGCTTTCTTTCACAACATTTATTTTATAGCCCCCCAAACCTTACTGTTTTATGTACACAATTACATTAGACCTTGCTGTGGTTAAAATATCACCACACAAACTGGAGTACCAAGGAGCTTCACAAGCACATTTCCTGAGCCAATGCTGAAAATAACTCACAGGAAAAGGCTGTTGTTGAGAATATAAATAGGTCTTTCATCAATTCTCATGTCACATTTGACTCTGCATTTTACATCTGAGATACTCTCTGGAGCTACATTTTGTTAACCTGTAATTTATACCCCTGTTGGCAAGCAGAGATAGAGAGAACTGTTGGAGGCGGGGGAGAAAGGCCAACAGTGACAAATACGCAATGTTCACTGAGCCTCCTCCATCTTAAGGAAAAGGAAATACATACAAAATGCCAAAATAAGGAAAAAAGCCAACATGGAACGAAAGAGGAAAGAGATTAAGCAGTGGAGATAAATTTATGAAAGTCATGACACCCAAGTTCCTGTTATCCACAAATGGGGCGGTTAGGAAGCAGGATAAAGGACGCAGGGTTTTCATGTGCTGCTCTGCTTACTTCAGACTCCCCCACATCACACTAAGACTTTTGCTGAAGGCAAGCGCTGACACGCTGAGCTGAAGCAACGTCACTGGGAGGAAGGACGAGGACATCCTTGTATTGTACCAGTGGGATCAATTGGAACAGCACAGTTAGGACACTTTTGCCTGTGGTGAGCACTTCTTCAGTAAGAAACGAAGGATAGCACTATTTACCCTCAAAATGGCTCTTTTAACGCATATGAACTGCATGTGCTCCAAGGATAATGTGATATAACTTTCTAGATTGACCAAGACTGTGACAAAAGTAACCACCAAACCTTGGAGAGAGCACCTGAGCGACACACTGAGCAGCCAGGCAGCGAACCACAGCAGCACCAGTCTCGTTGCCACTGTCAGCTTGTTCCTGCTCATTATCACAAGCACACTCTGTCCCAACTACACTTGTTAGAAAAATAATGCCAAGAACTTGAACCACGTTTATTTTTATGTAGCAGTTGTGATACCACCCGATAAACTCTCTTTCAGTATTGCACCTCCAGCTCTGCTCAAGGTTTCTCTATGTGCATTCTATGTCAACTCACTTCACTCATCTCTTCCTTCTACCAGAAGAAATACTAAAGACAAAACTTTTCTTTCATTACAATCTCTGAGATCTTCACAACTGTTTTCATTTCATAAGACCTTTCAAATCTTTTGACTGGATTGTATACTAGAATAATGAACTCAGTGTTATGAAAATACAGTTCTCCAACTCCTTTCTCTCCCTCATTGGAGAAGGGAAAGCATCAGACCTCAGAATTTTTCCCAACATCGAAACAGACGAAATGAACAAATCTCAAACACATTTGGATCAGAATATGTAAAGATTCTTTTAAAGCAAAAAAGCTCATATTTATTCTGATATATATTTTCTTTTAAAGAAGGGGGTGCCAGGGAGTGATTGGTGTACTTGCCACAGATTGCTTTAGATGATTTTCCCAGAGTCCATATCTTTTCAAAAGATATGGCTTTTATTTCAGGCTGTAGAACAGACTTAATGTAAAGCTGTATGACAGAAAGCCACACCAATATTAAGAAAAAAATTCTCCTTTTACTGGAAAAGTAAACCATGGAGACACTGACTTGAATCAAGATTCTTGCAAGAAAAGAAAACCAAAACACTCCATACGCTTTCTAGGGTGGGGGAGGAGGGAGCAGGGGTGGGTAGGGGGCTGGAAATCACTGCAAGTCTTTGATGTAGTTTCACTTGCTACTCTAGTAGTATAAAATAATTCTTTCCCCAAGCCCTGGTACCAGAACAGATATTCCCAAGCACCAACACTACCACTTCTCACCAATATTTCCATTTGTCCCTGATTTGGGCTCTGATTATACACCTCTAACTTCATTACAGGATTTGTTTCTTTATAGTCCGTAAAAGCAAAACATATCAAGTCAGCAAGATAGCGTATTCCTCATGTCCGGTAGCCAGGAACTGCTTTGAGCATTCCCTGTTCCTGAGCACCAGAGCTGAGACTGCCAGAGAGACTTTGCATTCAGTCTCATGGGGAACAGGAAGCGGAGATCTGAGTAATCTGACTCACTCTTTACTGACAAGCCCTTGGAGTTGGCAGAAGCCTACCAGCTGCATAACATGTACGTGAGAAAGCAAGGTAGGGAGGGGAACAGAAAAAGGCAGGCTCAAGGAAGCAGAATACAAAAAGAAAGTCGTGACCGAAGATAACAAAGCCTGATAGGAAACCTGAATGGCATATTATCAAAGCCATTTCATTAAAACTTGAAGTACAATTGCAGAAAAAGAATTCAATGTACATCTAAGGGTGGCAGAAGCCAGATGGAAGTATTGGACAACACTGTAGAGTTGATGGAGGAAAAGGAACCTGCCTTCTTCAGATCAGAAACTCATCCATTATCATCTTTAAGAAGCAGCTGAAATCCCAATAAGATCTACACATCTGGCCTCTACTTATCACCGAATTGTACCCTTTAATAAAATTCAGTACAAAAAAATGTGAGTTTCAATGTATAAATATAATACCTTTGACACCTAAAATGTATTTTGTGATTTCAAGTCTCATTTCAAGTGTTTGAAAAATGTTTTTAAATACTATTTAGACCCTGCAGTATTTTGTTAATGTTTCTCATGAAATGTTTTTGTATGGTAGTTCTCTAATTGCAAAACAAACCCTGCCCTAACACAGCCAATCCCTAAACAACACATTTATCTGGTGCAATATTTCTCATCAGAAGCATGTCTCAACCCTAACAAAGTTCAGTACATCAAAGAAGACTACATTTCAAAGCAAACTGCTTAACCACACAGATTTCAATACTAAATTCAGTACTTCAGGAAGGCTTTCATGGACACTTAATTAACCTCTGGGGACTCGGTCACCAAAGCAGAATTTAGTCCGGCATTGAGATGCTCATTTCTGGAAAACCAATAGGTTATTCTAAATCAGCAGGAGTGGGGAAAATAAGAAGCAGTATTTAATTAAACCAACATTAAGAGCTCAAAGGACTGTTGTCACACAGTACCACTACCCCACTCCTCCAGCCCTTTCCAAAGAAAAATCCTAGCTGGAAACACGATAACACAGCTACAAATTTTGTCAAAATCAATTAGTGGTCATGTACATTTGCAACATCTTGAAAGAATGTTGTCAAAAGTAGCCAGTAAACACAGTCCCTGAAGTGTGAAGAAGCAGATTCACTCAATTCAAAGTACAATTCTCTTGCCTAGAACAACATAAAAACAACCAAAAGAAAGCCCACAAGATCCAGAAAAGTTTAAGCTTCTGTTTTCTACAGCATGACAGCTGTTTCAAGGCATGTTCATTGTCCCCTTGCATCTTTAGATTACTGGACAAATGTAAGCTCAATTTTACTTTTCATTTCAAGGAAGATTTGGTTGTCCTCATCAGAATAAAGGTTTGTCATTAAAAAGAGAATAACCACTGCAGAAATCTCTCTTTCCTTAGGAGTTTTTTTTTACTGGTGTTTCCTTAAAACCAAACGATTACAGCAACTAGTCTCTGACAACATTTAAATGAATTGTGGTGGGACCAGCAGCAATGAGTTTTGACCTCACTTTAGTGAGGTAAAACTCAAAGAGCTGCTTTCCCTTTTGTTATCTACAACTACATAATAATATTTTAAACATTTTACATGTAACAGTTCATTTTCTGTCCCACAACATTTATTTTTCACTGGCTTTATTTACAGAGTCCTCATAATAACATGTTCATCTTAATAATCCATCTTAAAATGGTGTCAGACAGGTATACTAGGGTAAAATGAGCAATCCTTAAAAAATGTTTCAAAATGCTTCTTTTTTCTATAGCAGAAACAAAACATAGATTACCTGCTCTCAAAGTATTGTCACTAACCTTTACTGAAAATATTCCCCTGAACTAAGGACAAGCAAACCCCACCAGCCTCCCACCAGCAACATCTGTCCCACCTCAGTGGTTCACACACCATATGAAGATCCTGGTTCTTTTCTTGTCAAAGCCAGGCCTATCTTCAGCAGAAGGGAGGCTGAGATCAACTAACTCAGAAATCAAGTGGTGACAGCTGATACCCATCATTGATTACCCAGGCCATCCATTTGCGTTTAAACACTGTGGGAAGGCGCAACCAAACAAAATGTATCTGAATTCAGTAAGACATATTAAGTTAGGACAACAGCGTCAAGAAGCTAGTACCATTCTCCACTAAAGCATACTGGTTTCACTAGATGGGACAAGGAGGAAATTTCTGAGTAACCACCAGATGTTGGGTACATTACAAAAAATGATATTTCTTCCTCCAGAAAGCAATGGAACATGGGGTAAAGACATCATCAAACTCCTCTGGTAACTGCAAGCCTGGCATTCAGACCTAATATACTGCATGTATGCTATTATCACTAGAAGCGTTGGCAATCTGTCCACTAATTTCTCAGAAGAACAATCTCATTTGTACGTTGGCTTTAATCGTAAACCAATTTGCTTAGAGATCTCCATTAGCAGTGCATTACAGGAGTTTTATGTGCCATGATCTATGGAAAAAGAGCTAAGTGCGTGTTCTGACAGGCTGGGGAAAATGTGAGCGGTAATTATTTCAGTACCATCAGCGTTGTTTCTCTAACTGGTTTTATAATACCATCCGGCCCAGGAAATTGATAGAAGGCTCTTAAAGAACTATGCAGAAAAGGTAAGATGACATTGATAAAGGAGCTTCAAAGGATTTGAGATAACAATGGATGGGAAAACTGAAGAAGTTGCCTGCCTGGCTCCACGCTCTTGCAAGCCAGAGCCAAAATGAACATCTGTACCTGGCACTGCCAGCAGCATCGGATCCAGGTCAGGAGACCACTGTCCTATTGTGTCTCCTTTTTTTCTCCAAGGGACTTCTTTGTTCCCTGAGATGTACTGAAGTAACTGCATGCATTAATTGTTCCCTAAGGTAGTTTCTAACTATGGAATTTAGATTAAAATAAACACTATTTAAAAGTGCTTTGGTTATGGTTTTCTATGTGTACTTTTCAAAGAAAAACACAACACAAGCCCAGTTATACCAAGAACATCCAGATTAGGGAGCAGGTACAGGTGCAGATGTGCCAAGGTGCAAGAAATCACTTCAACCCTTAAATGCCCATGGGTACTGGGGAAGGTTTGTGTGGAAAGGAGATAACCATAAATGTCATACAGTTAACCAGGTAAGAAAATTACAGAATTTCACTCAAGGAGCAACTGTGGTCTCATGTCTACCATGCTTCATGCAGAAAAATTGTCTTTTTCTAAAGCAAAGACAAACATTCATCTGGATCCAGAACTGTAACACAAACCAAAATAGATCACATAAACACATGAAAGATATCCTTATTTTGCTCCCACTATTCTTGGCCAAACCAAAGCAAGGGAGTACCAAGAAAGCATGTTGAAATCCCTGAAAGATACACAAAGATTAGATTTTTTTTTTAAAAGCACAGTCAGGAACTTAAAATATACCAAAGACAAAACCAAGAAACACCCTACTGTAAACAAGAAAAATCTTCAACAACTGCATGAATTAATACACCAATACCAAGCCTATAACTAGAAATTCTGCTTTCCATGATAAAGGTTCATGCTTTCCATCAAACAGTACAATGTCAAGAACATCAAGTCTGTAAATAATTACTAACATAGGATGCCACTTCAAAGATCTGTCTCCTCCTATATGAAGGCCCACACCCCTAAAGAATGGCCAGCTCTCAGATTCATTAGACTATGTGTTTGCTACACACACACATCCAAAACTAAAGGAAGCTTAATGAAAAATGAAATTTAACATAACTATTACCTAGTTCATTTATCCTGTCACCATGCATATATTCTCAGTGTACAGAAGTTCGCTGGGAATTATGAAACATACAGGCTACATATTTCATTAAAACCTTCATGTTCATTAGACCAACTGATAAGCTTTCACTTAAGAACTTAAATGATGCTGTTTTGGGTCAAAACAATGCTGCTTCTATTACCATACTCTGACAGACACAGTAAGTGATGTTATTCAGGGAGAACATACAAGCCTGGCCACTATCTGTGGCCCACTCCTCTTCCTAGCATCCACAGTCCCAGTATTACAGATATTAAAAGATCTGGTCCTGCCTATTCCAGTTATCATCTTTTTTGGACATATCTATCGGTCTAATCTCTTTTTGACTCTGTTGATATTAACTGTATCCACCACCTTCTGAGACAATGAAACACTGCACCAACCAGCAGAGTCATCAAACCCTGTCTTTCAGTAATACTCCATTTGAGTCACACAGAACTCATGCATCACTACTACCTTTGCTGGGAGCACAGGGAGATGCAGACGCCTTTAGGGAGAGGCAATATCATTTGTTAGTCCTGAAAATCTTTCAAGATCTGATGAAGAATTTGCATATCCAAAAGCATGTCTGCTTTTCCCAGCTTTATCAGCTGATCTAAAAATATATTTATCCATTTACAAACCTCGCTTATTCAAGTTCATTATGAGACCATGGTAAAGGTCATTACTCCCCATCTAAGTATTCTTAGATACAAACACATGACTGCATCTGATGTGATTGCATTGAATTTGGAAAAGCACATACATTAGTTTCCCAAATTTTGATCTTGTATGAGGAATACGCAGCTTACTTTTCCTCTCGACTCTTCACCAAGTACAGTTTTCAAAACAGCAAAAGCATATAGAAACATACACAGCAACGACTGTCCTGCTGACATTTAACAGGAGTATATCCTCTCTAGTTATCATATAAACACGTATACAACCAACAGAGTTACAATGGAACTGTTTAACTTCCATTCTCCCTTTATTTTACCTGCCAAGTCTCAAGGGCCTGCTTGTAGCTTCACAAGGTTCATCAGCCTCATAGAAGTCAGGGCTCTGGTCTTCCATGCTGCTGGAGTTCTGCCATTCAAAACAGAGATTTCTTCTAGCATCCATAGCAAAAGGCAAATTCTCATACTCAGGTATTTCCTCATAGTGACGCACGTTCTCATACTCTGGAGCACAAGTGCTGGTTACAGAATTCAAATGTGTTTGTGACAAATTCCCTCCTGAAAGGACATGTCCACCTAAAGACTCCAGCCTTTGGTTAGTTCGCATCTCAGGTTGACTTCTGTTTCTCTGCCTCTTTTTCTGTAATGCCAGACTACCTATTTCTATGGAATGTGCCTTGGCAGATTTCGCTTTCCTTTCGTTGCCTACAGGTGCTATATTCCGATTGTTACCACTTCCATACCCGTTCCCCGTGGAAACGTTGGCAACAGCACTGTCCATTGACTGGCTGCCTTTAGACAGAAATTTTTGAAAGTCGCTTTTCATTAAGCAAACAGACAACTTCATGTTGAGAAACTTTTTCAAGGTATTTTTCTTCTGGTGGTCTTTGCAAGGCTTGTCTGTCCTTTCCAATTCCACAGAAGAGAGAGATTTAGCCCTAGGCTTCGTCACAACGGTCAAGTGGTTGAAGCTGGTAGTAATGTTAGCAGTTTTTAATGATTCAGAATTTCCTGAAAATGGAAGAATAGGATGAGGTAACTTCCAGACTGGTTTCTCAGAGGAACGTTTGGGTATGTCACAGGATGACAGTGCGCTTTGTTCCTTGGCTGGTGGATGTGTAAAGTGAGACCCTTCCAGAATGCTGTTTGATTTGTTCTCACTGGAGGTATAAGAACTTTTCTCCACAAGCTCTGCTGATGCAGCTTTCTTCAGCAGGCCAGCAGCTGGAAGGCTGTGCCTCTGTGGTTTTTTAGGAACCATTTTTGGAGAACTTTCGTCCTTTATTTTAATGTCTTTATCTTCTAGTTTTTGTGGGGAAACATGGAGGCTACTGGAAGCAGATGAGTGTTGACTGGTAGTTAATTTGAGTTGCTTTGGCAAGCTCATGGACAAAGCATCACATCTGACAAAGTTAGTCCTTTTGTCCACGGCATCTAGCATATTGGTATCATTTGTCATCTCATCCATGGAGTTGACTAAGTTATGGTCTGTATCTAATGAACATTCAACACTTTCCACCAAATCAGTAGTTTTGTGTGGCAACTGAGGCAAAAGATTTAGTGAAGTTGACACTTCTGTAGCAGGGTCTTTCACCTGATGCATTATGTCTGCATTGTTTTCCGTTACTTCATATTTTTCAGGACAAAGCACTTCTGTATTATTGTTATAACAAACACTTTGACCAAGGATATTAATCTTTGCTGGCTTTTTAAAGCTTTGGTCCACAAGTCCAAATGAATCTTTCTCTGAATTAGATGGTTCTTTTGTTCCTTCTCCTGTGGTGTCTATGCCATCCTGACGGACTAGACATGTAGCACGTGGTTTTCTTGGCTTAGGGACAGGAAGCACTTTTGAGTTCAGGACTGAAGATGTTTTCAAGCAAGCTTTATCAGCATCTGCTTTCATATCTGTTTCACTTGAAAACATAGTACTGCTACTGAATTTTTTATTTTCCAGGACTTCCTGGTCTAATGAGTAAGAGCAACCGTGGTTATTTTCAGTCAAACCAGGACAAATTTCAGGACAAATTTCATCAGCAGTGACCTTACCATTATTTTGTTGCTTTCCTTTAGCCATCTCGGAAGATGATGAAGACTGTACGAGTTCCATAAACTCTATGTTAACGTCATTCTTGGAACTGCTGCCATTCCCTTTGTCAATTTTGTCTGCACACCTGCGCCTCACAGGACTGCTGTTAGGCAATGCACTGTGAGTTAGAACATCCTTAAGCTTCTCTTCCAAAATGCTGGCTTTCAAAACAACCTGATTTCTATTTGGCAGTTTTTCATTGTGACTATTCCCCAGAGCTAGTGTGTTTTTTTCACCAAGTTTGATGTTCTCCAAGTTTTCAAAGTGCCCAAAAATGATCTGTGTTTTACAGGTGCTCTCTCCATTTCCAAGTTTATGAAGGCATTCAAATTTGCAAGATGATATTGGTAGAATATATGCTGTGTTATCCATATTCCCTTCTGAGGCTTCATTTTTATAGTTCAAGTGATCTAGTGTTTGAGGAGAATCTCCCCTGTGCTCCTCAAAACTTTTTGTGCTTTTTCGTGTAGACGACAGAGGTTTAACTTCAGGAATGGATGAGCTCTTGAGAACCTTTGGTTTCGGCGCAATTGCTGGCTTGGTTTTCCTTGCTGCTTGTATAACACCAGAAAGTACAACATCGGGCTTTGGTGCAACCGGCGGAGGTGTTGCCTTGTGTCCTACCACAAATTTTGGTTTGGGGGCCACTGGCGGCTTCTTAATTTCTAGGAAGGATGGAAAACAAAGACATTAGTCACCATCAGCCCACAGTTCAGTCCCATCCCCTATCACCTTTGGGTACATGTAACGTAAAGTTCCCATTTCACTTCCTCTTTTTTTCAGAGAATATTGAGATGGATTACCATACCATCTGTAGAACTGGAATGTCACTACCATCAGTCCAGTGAAATTAATCCATTAAGTTAATGCAGTAATTTGTAGCAAATCAGTACTTCCCTACAGTAAAAATACTATTTCCATGCATCTTATAAAATTACTCTTCCTAACATGTCACTGTCTGACCTAGAAACAATCATCAGCACTGCTATGACTTATGACCTACTTGACAGCACAAGATGACAAACCCTGGGTAGAGTGGACAACAGGAAAGGGAGCACATAAGGAACTTGGAGATTATGGAGTGTTGATCATGTTGTTGTTTTTGGGTGGTTTGGGGTTTGGTTTTTTTGTGGTTTTTTTTTTAAGGTATGCCCAAAAGATTTTAACATTGTAGGAGATCATTTATGTCCAGTTGTTTCCATATGCTGCAGTAATCTTAGATTTCTAAGTGCTTTGAGTGATTTTTGACACACGCAAACTCATTTATAAAGTAAACAAGGTTCTCATTCTGTTGTTTAACATACTATCTCTGTGTTTATTATCTTTGTTTTGAATACTACTTTGATATACTTTCAGGAAGTCATATACATGTTCAGTAAAACTCTCAAGAAAACATGTTAATTTACATTTCACATGCAAAGAGATGTGGTAAGCCAGCGATTTGTCACCCTCTTTGAACTGTGGGCTTGGTTGGTTTTTATCACTGTTGCTATTGATGTGCAACCCTATCCTAATCTCTAGCTGATAAATACAAGAATAAAGTTTCAAGCTTCGGTTTTCTTCTGTTTCCAAATTGGGTTTTGTTTGTTTGAAACAAATCTAGATGGTTAAAAAAGAACAAAACAAAAAACCCAAAAGCAGATGCCCTCATTTGAAAGCATTTCCCAAACACTAAGCCATTGCTCTAAGCAGCCAGCCAGAAACAATGTCTCTATTATAGAAACAGGAAAACCATGTTTTTCTAGGACATGAATCATTAAATGGCATTCAGACTGATTCTACTTATACTTAGGATAGCTGTCCTTTCTGCAATTATATTGGCAAAGAGGTAAACCTGATGGCAGAGACAATTTTTGAGGTACATTGCAATCGGGAAGGCAGAATTTCTTTACAGTGGTATATCTCCCTATAGCCACTGATGACAGCCAACAATGACCCAACAACCAGCTACTGAAAAGGTCATAGCACCTTCTGCTTCCTGTCCAAAGACAGGTTTCCCATAGAGTGAAGAGTCAATAGTTTGCTAGGAAAAAAAAAATTAATCCTTTGGATGTTCAACTATTGATCCTGAACAGCAGAAGAGAGTCGTAACTCACTTTCGGACAAGGGAACTGCATATTTAGCTGGAGAATGAAGCGATGGCAACAAAGGAGCCTGTTTACGACTGTAGAAACCAGAACACGACACAGTAGTACACCTGGGCCATGTTCAGTAATACTTATTAAGTTATTAACACTCCCTGAAAACAGGAGGAGAGACAGACTGTTTGGGAATCTTTCCCAATGCCCAAATGAGACAGACAGACTGCAGAAGATACAGGACATTAAAGAGTGGCTAGGTAAGCAATTTCCTGTGGATTACTTGTTCCAACTCCACAAACTGAAGTCCATAAACCCTAGAAGATTCTCCATCTGTATAGTAGGACTGCCTAATATTTTGGATATCAATCAAACCAGATTACTCTGGAGGAGTTTCAACTAGCATTTATTAGGAAGGACACTCAGAAGTTATTATATGATACCATTACCTGAATACAAGAATCAAAACTAGAACATGAAAATGTAAAGGGATGCAAAGAAAACAAACCAGTTGTTTGTATATCAACAGTGGAACCCTTGATAATAAAGAGAGCGAGAAAAATTCACTTCTGATAAGAAGTGCAATTCAGTGCTATTTCTGAACCCTATCAGAATTTTTCAAATTACTTGAACATTAAAAAACACTGGGACAGACAGCAAGTAGCATGGTATAATAAAGACACCTCTGTCTGCTTTAAAGTGATTGCCCACTTCAACTAGAGTGGACATGGGTCAACGTATTAACAGACACATTATAGTCTCGTATCAATAATGATCTACAGTCAACTGCTCAATCAGAAAGGAATGTGATGAAGAGCTCTTTCAAACAGAAATATGACGTGAGAGGAAAGACTCCAGGAAGGGAATGCATACCAGGAGCTTTTCTCAACAAAATACCCTGACGTTTCTGAAAAATACAAGTGATGACTTCTTAGAAAAAGAAAATTAAAATCACAGCAGTCAGGCAAGGGTAAAAGTGTATTAGATACTGACTAGAAATCAAGAATTGAAGTTCAGTGACTATAAATTTAATTCATTGTGTGTGGATAAAACCCAGTTCTACATAACACAGTGCTTTAAAAGAGATAAATTTCCATCCTGAACAGAACGAAAAGTAGGTAGGAGGCAACTGTTATATATAAAGGTGAAAGCAATGACTGGAAGTCATATGAGAATGACTTTCTGTAAAATGACAAGCATAAGCAAGGCTCTTTAGCAAAAAAAAAAAATAAATATAATCAAGGAAACATTACACAACAAATGCATCAGGTGCTGAGTTCTTTGGACAATGGGCTTTTTTCCTGGTGCCACACAGAACTGTTCACCTAATAATAGAGATGCTTGGGTATGCTTAGGAGAATAAGAACTGAAGAGAACTTGGAAATTGTAGCTAGTTATTTTCTAAGAGCTCCATGCAGGTCTGCAGCTAAGTGGTAAATAATCCTCCAGATTACAGGGAGGTAAATATAAAAAGATGAAGGAAGCTGAAAATATTTCTGTTCACAGCACCTGCCAGACTGTTAGTGACATGCTATGTCACCTTCTGGCATTCTCAGATGAAATCTTGGAATGAATGCACGAAATAACTACAGAAATATCCAAGGTCTAAAAATCATGCCTCAAATCCCAAGAAAGCTCATCCTGCTTAATTTAACTATGAATTTAAGAACTGAGATGGCAACCGTATATATACTTATCCACATATGAAAGACTTGGTAACAGATGGCTCCCTAATCAGGGGAAATAAAAAAGAAAAAAAACCACACTTGATGAGATCCTGTAGTTGACCATTGAAGCCTGACAAGTTCAAACTAGAAACAAAGATTTTAAGTTAATATTAAACCCAAAGGATAATTAACTACAGAAATATCTCACCTAGGGTTGTGGTGGAGCCACAAGATATGTAGGAGTTTCAGAGGAACATTTGGATGGGATATTGAATGCAGAGGGATCTGGATAGGTAGGATCAATGGGCTGAGGACAATTGTATGAGGTTCAACAAGACCAAGTTCCAGGTCCTGCACTTGGGTCACAACAACCCCCATGCAATGCTACAGGCTTGGGGATGAGTGGTTGGAAAGCTGCTTGGAAAAAAAGGACCCGGGTGTGTTGGTTGCCAGCCAGATGAATACGAGTCATCAACGTGCCCAGGTGGCCAAGATGGCCAACAGTATTTTGGTGTGTATCAGAAACAATATGGCCAGCACGACCAGGGAAGTGATTGCCACCCTGCATTTGGCACTGGTGAGGCCACACTTTGAATACTGTGTTCAGTTTTTGGCCCCTAACTACAAGGACATGGAGGTGGTGGAGTGTGTCCAGAGACAGGCAACAAAGCTTGTGAAGGATCTGAAGCACAAGTCTTCTAAGAAGCAGCAGAGGGAGCTGGGGTTGTTTAAGTCTGGAGAAAAGAAGGCCGAGGGGAGACTTTATCAATCTATACAACTACCTGAAAAGAGGTTGTAGTGAAGTGAGGTTCAGTCTCTTTTCCCAAGTAACATGTGATAATACACAAGGAAATAGCTTCAAGTTATGCCAAGGAAAGTTGAGATTGAGTATTAGGAAAAATTTCTTCACCAACAGGATTGTTGAGCACTGGCACAAGCTGCCCAGGGCAGCAGCTGAGTCACTGTCCCTGAAGGTACTGAAAAGACGGCACTGAGTGACATGGTTTAGTGGTGGACATGGCAGTGCTGGATTAACAATTGGACTTGATGATCTTAAAGGTCTTTTCCAAACTGAACAATTTTATGACTCTCTGTCTTGTCTTACTGAAGAGATTAGAACCACTATGATTTCTCCTGTTGCTTCTTACTCCATCTCTCAAGAGGATCCCTGTACCCAGACTAGCATTATGGGTTACCAGTAAAACAATCACCAATGTAAGAGCAGAAACAAAGTTTTATTTGCATAAACAGATTAAATGATTAGGAGCCAGAGAAACAGCCTGGGAGATCCTCTGACCTGCTTGACTAGGCAAAGAAAAAAATGCAGAAATTCAATGCTGAGGAAAAAAAAAAAAAACCACCAAAACCAAACCAAAACTAGATGCTTAAAAACACCAACATACCCAACAACTTTAGAAAGGCATATTTTTTCTAAAAAGCAATAGCCATGAGCACCGTCTGTGCAGGTCAATGCATACCTCTGACTTTAAGTCACAGCACAGAGAACTGACATTCATCCCTCTGGTGAATTAGCTCCTCTAGTGTGTGGAGGAAAAAGCAACATCCATTCTCATCCTGTTAAGATATTCTGTGAGCAACACTCATTACTGCTTTACTAGAAGACAGGACAGGAACGCATGCAAGCTTTTTTATAGGACAATGAGAACACCCTGAAGCAACTTCCGCTCCGAATGTTTTTACTTAAAAGTGTCCATTTCTGTTCTTCAGATGACAGGATTTGGAAATTGAGAAGGATCTCACTTTAAAATACTCATGTGCATGCGCAGTATCGTGAACAAGTAGGAAAGACAGTAAGACAGCATGGTCTTAAGTACTGCTACTATACAGCTTTAAATCTTCTCCTCAAATGTCTCTCTCATTATCTTGAAATAGGAATAGAGAGAAAAGAACAGATATGAAGTTGAATTGAGGCAAAAAAAGATAATAGCACTACTTGCTCTGCAAGAAACCCTACTACTGCTAAAGGAACATGTTTCTAGGTTTTCTTTACAGCTATACTTTTGAGACTACATTAACAACTTAAACATTTGGTAAGAACAAAAGAACAAGTTATGTTCACTTGCATCTGTCCAAGAAACAGGGATAAATGGTTCGGGATGAATGGTTCTGGATGCTATTGTATTAACATAAGTTGATATTCCTCTCCTTGCAGTGCTCCACATGAACAGAGGCCTGTTTTCCCACATTCAGTGTTCCCTGTGTCTGTAGCCACCCAAAAGGTATCTCCATGGCAGGATGCTGCAACTCACCCTAAAGTAATATTCTTTTTTCAACCACAAAAGAGTAAAACAATTAATTAGCATGACATAACATTTTGAGAGCGGCTAGACCTATACTTAAGGCATGATTGGTGCATCATCAAGTTACTATGGTGTAAGCCAAGGTGTGAGTTTAACAAGTCAGCTACTGTATAGATACTGGCTATAGATATATTCTTATCTTACCACACTGTATACAAGGTAGTTTATTGCTTTTCACCTACAGAGTGAAATCTATTTCACATAGTACTTCACATATCTATTTCACATGTAGTAGGAAGAGAAACAGCTACCAGTTCGCAGTTGGTTGACCGCAAATGTAGATATTGCCTCTCTCATGGCACCCTGTTTACACATACTGTATTCTCAGAATTAAGAAATCCCATCTGTAGGCTACATGTGAATATAATATGATGCCCAGAAGGTATCTACCAAGGATAATTGTGCTGCTGTTCTTTTGTACATGAAGGAAGAGGTCACTTCAACAGCTAATTTACCGTTCCCAGGACTACTTTTGGCACAAAACACTAGAACTAACAGACAGAAAACAAATAAGCCAATCCGTCTTTTAAAGAGCATGTTGGGAGAGAGCTAATTATTGCTATATGTTTTAGATACACTCAAAGACTATTACAACAGCAGTTAGTACACTGCACATAAAAATTTGCAGAGTTGCTTCCATTCTCCAGCAACTTAAGTTTTAATGACTCACTTGACTTTTCAGTTCCATTACTTTGCTTTCAGTTTCAGAAAGAAAGTTTCATCAGATAAGCACCTCAAAAAAGTGCTCTGAGATCATTAATTTCTTTTCAGCGAATGTGTATTTATTTTCTCATTATGCAGAGGTTCTGATTTTCCCAGGTGTCACAATGCTCGAAAGAAAACAAACCAAAAAGGACTGAGCCATAAAATCCCAGGAGATAATACATGTAGCTTTTAAAATACAAGGGGAAAGGATGATTTCCAAGCCACTACAGTTTTTGAAAACATCCTAAACAAACTGCAAAAGGAAAATATTAATTTCAAAATCTCATGTTGTTCTATGACTTGTTGAAATAAAACAGAAAAGTTGGGGATAACTTTACAGTAAGGACAAGAAATGAATGAATAACCTTTTAAGATCACATGCAGAGACAGAGCTGAGTAACTCTAATGAGACTTGACATGTTAGAGGGTTAAAGGGACATTAAACCCTGTAGGCCTCATTTTTTAAATCTTTCAAAGCAATGAAGTCTGATTGGAAAAGTCATGTTGATTTTGTTTATCTGTTCCAGATATTTTTTTTCCTCTTTGTATTACAAAGACATTAAAATACACTACATGTTTTTCATTGTTGTCAAATCAGATTTCAAGTCTAAGCTATATATTCTGCCCACATTAAATAAGCCATATAGAGTCACATATAAGGACTGTTTCCTCAAGTCAGAAATAATAATTGTCAATAGCTATGCTTTTGTTTTTCCCTTTTAAAGGCAAAGTGCATACTTGAAGACAACACAATAGTTCCAAGCAGAAAAATAACTAAATGTGCATTCATCAGCATTGCACACAAAGAATATGTAGTATAAGAGAAAGCAATGAGAGGAGAAGAGCTAAAAATGAAGGCTGAAACCAACATAAAACAGCATACCAACCTAAAAAAATGGAGGTTGAACCAACATAAAATAAGAAATCAACAAACCAACATAGTGTAGTTGATCTCACTACAGTAAGGTAATTTTTAAATAATCTATAAGTATTTTTTTTAAGTGCTGTAGTTCCTTAGTTCTAAAAAGTCCAGATTTACATTTACATTTTCAAATATTTAAGCAACAGCTATGGCATAAATCCTTCACCTCTCACTGAAATACGTCCAGCTCTGGACTCAGGTGTAACTGAAACCATTTTTCAAAGGAACTGGAAAAGATACATGGCATGAAACTGAATATGCACTGCATTATTTAGAAAGGTAGATGACAAGCTGGAGTCAACATTGGGTTATCAATGTTGGACCTTTTGCAACTTCTGTTCATGGTCAGAAGTTGTTTGGTATTTCTCTCTGCACCATAGTCCCTTCAAGTAGCACAGTACCCCTGTAAGAGTCCTGCATAATGAGCTGAGGTCGCTCAGACCTGCAAATTCTACTTAAAAATATTTAACCCATTCTGATGATGCTGTATTAGGTTGCTGTGTTCTAAAGGTACATTAAAAGAATACACACAAGATGAAGACACTCCAACCCTTCAAGTTAACCTGAAGAAAGAGTGGGATTTCTAGGCATTTCAAGTTCCACCTGAAGCCTTCACACATGATGATCACATTTTAACTGAAACGCTGTATAATCATCAGTTGTCAGAAAGCTAGCACAAACCAGAACAATTACTGAATTCACAGTTAATTAATTTTAACATAGGATACAGATCCTATAGATCACAAACTAAAATTAACATATTGGAATTGCTAAGTTTTTATGTGAGCAATAGCTTTATAAAGTACATCTATATATTTTGGGAGCTAAATTCTGCAGCAACACAGAGAGATATTAACCTTCAGGACTGTCTTCTGGCAGTCCTCAGTCTTTTCATACTCTGCCTATGATCTCCTTAACAGAAATGTCAAAAGTTGTCATGATGTTATCAGTCAATAGGACCATGAATCTCTGATCTTGTTTTACCTGTTCCCCATGTATTTTTTTATCCTCACATAATCCATCACACACAAAATAATCTTTGCCTTCTCTTCAACAGCCTTCACAAAACCCAGAGCTCCCTTCTTCCTACCCACCAGGACTCTCATTCCCCTTCAAATCTCTCGCTCAAATTCACATTTTCCATGAAACTCTCCCACTTTCTTCTTACTGATATTCCTGAGCATCCCTTTCACTTTTGCCTTCTAAGTGACTTTGTTCAACAGAACTCTTTTCTCTTCATCTTCCCCACAAACACCATCGCAATGTAAACTAAAACAGATTCAAGTCACACAACCTCAGCTCTGGAAGCCCTGAAATCACTGTTTAGTGCTGAAAATCTATACAACTTTGTGAAACTTAGTACTGTAACAAATTTGAACAGCCCAGCTCTAAGCTCTTGAGCACCCCCTAACACATATATTTTATTTGCACAGCTGTTTAACTCTCAAAAGAACAGTGAATTGCACTACCAGCAGCGCTACTGAACAGTGTGAACATACAATGCAGCTGTTAAGTAGAGATGACATCCGGCTTTATTATATATTTTTTGAGATCTAAACAGAATGAGTTCTGTTATATTTATTAAAACTGGGAATATACTAAATGAAGCTGAAAGATGTGTGAAACAGCTTTTTATTTTCCAGCAAATTCTGATTAACTCGGAGAGTCCAGATAACGCAATTAATGCAGATCGATAACAATTTGACACATTTGAGAGGAAAGCGTTGATGGTTTTGCTTGACGTTTGTGTATTGCTTTCTCACCTCCCACCCCGATCTTTACAGGAATCACTTCGCTACTTCAAGTTTACACTGTAATTAGTTGTGTTTCCACCCAATACATCATAAATTACACATGACGGCTTTTCAGGACAGAAAAGACTCGTTTTAGGGCAGGCTAAGAAAGGAATCTACTGATCTAACAGCTGGCTGAACAAAAGTACTAACAGCACATCGCCGCGAAGACAAATAAACAAAAAATATGACCAACTCCCTTAAACACCCTTTTAAAGCCAAGAATTTGCCTCGCAGCTCTTCTAACCATAAAATTGGCAGCGGTCAAGAAAAGGGAGAGGAAAGGTAAGGAAAGCACTGAAGTAGGTCAGTTCAAGCCAGCAGCTGGAAAGGCCAGAAGTGAAACGCTTTCCAGCATCCCTGCCTCTGCGGGAGGGCTGCGGCTTGTACGAACTCGAGCAAGACAGGTATATCCCCGCAGCAACGCCGGCGCTTTGCCACCGACAAACTTTTCGCGGCTCCGCGAAGTCAGACGCTTGTTGGCACGAAAAACCCGTCCGGCGCCCTGCGGCGGGGCACGAAGCCGCCCCACTGCCGGACGCGGTAGCCGGGACAGGACATCAGGCAGCCCCGAGGCCAAACACGCCGAGGGGAAAGGGAAGGGAGCGGGACGCTCGTAGCGGACGCCGGGGAAGGGCTGTCCCCGGGTCCGGGAGCAGGGTGCGCGGCGGTGGGGCGGCACTGCGCGCAGCAGCACGGCGCCGGCGGGACGGGGCTCACGGCGCCGGGTCCGGCTCCCCGTCCCNAGCGACAGCGGCAGCCCCCCCCCGGCGCCGCATAACGCCCCGCGGCCGGCGGCGGACTGACCGCCATCCGCGCCCGCCACCGGCCCGCGGCGCCCCCTGCCGGCCCACGCCTGGCCCCGCCCCGGGACCCTTTGCTCCGCCCCCTGCCCGCCCCTCAGCCAGCACCGCCCACGGGGGCTCCCGGAAACCGGCGCTCGCGGTGCGTTCTGGGGGCCGTAGTTCGTCCCGGCGCCAGGCAGGGCCGGGTCGGGCGGAGAGGGGAGGGGCTGCCGGCGGCGCGGCGGACTCCGTTTCCCAGAGTGCCCACAGGGGGTGGCATGGCGGAGAAGGATGACACCGGAGTTTGACGAAGAAGTGGTGTTTGAGGTGGGCGCGGGGGCGACCCGGGGCGGGTTGGGCCCGTGTGTCTCTCCGCCCCTCGCCGGGGCGTTGCGCCGCGGCCCCCGGGGGCGGCGTGTGCCGGGCGGCCCGCGGTGACCGTTGGGCGTGAGGCGGGCGTGGGGCCCGGGGCC
>WBNH01003702.1:104565-153660 GCA_013401255.1 Urocolius indicus | reverse complement strand
GAGGTTCCTCTCTGCCCAACTCTCAAACCGGTTGAGATCCCGCTGAATGGCAGCACAGCCTTCTGGGGAATCAGCCAGTCCTCCCAGTTTGGTGTTATCGGGGAACTTGCTGAGGGTTCACTCTGTCCCCTCATCCATGTCGTTGATGAAGATGTTTAACAAGACTGGCCTCAGAACCTGAGGAACTCCACTGGCCACAGGCCTCCAACTCGATTCTGTGCCATTGATCACCACGCTCTGGGTTCTGTCATTCAGCCAGCTCTTGTTCCACCTCACTGACAACTCATCCAAGCCACACTACCTGAGCTTTCTGAGGAGGATGTTATGGGAGACAGTGTCAAAATCCTTGCTGAAGTCAAGGTAGATGACATCTGCTGCCCTCCCCTCATCTAGCCAGCCAGTTATGCACTCATAGAAGCCTATCACGTTGGTTAAACAGGATTTCCCCTTGGTGAATCCATGTTGACTCCTCCTGATAACCATCTTTTCCTTCATGTGTTCAGCAATAACATTCAACATCTGCCTTAATTCCTTAGGGGTAATGATGAGATAGGAAATTTAAGGAAGTTATGTGAATGAGTTTTTTACAAAATGGGCTAGAAGACGAAAAGCTACAGTTACAATGTCATGGGCATTGCAGCTACAGCACACCCAAGAGTCCTCTGGAAAATTCAGTGTTTTGAGTATTGTGATAAGAGACTGGAATCGTGTTACATTTTGTAATGACACTGCCTCTTGTTTTCTTTTTAAGTAAAGAAGGTCCTTGTTCAAACTGGCTAAATTTCTCCATCATCTTAGTGGAACAACTGTGTTAGAATTTCATTGCCTTGATAGTTAGTAGCTGCCATCTAATTTCTGATTTGAAATTTATTCATGACCACTTCATATCTACTTGCACTTCTGCTACTATTCTCCATTAGTGTATATAATTTTTTATTTCTTTAGTATTTACAGCTCCTAAAAGGACTCCTAGGAAACAGTCTTATCCTGGCTAAGTATTTTGCTAAACTGAATAATCCAACATATTTTAGCTTCCTTTCACAAAACACGTTTTTCTGTTCATTTTTGGTTAGCTGTTTTTTTGTTTGGTTGATTTGTTTCCACATGTACTTCAGTTTATGTTAATTTTTATTTACTTGAGCTTTCGGCATGGTACTCAGCATTCTTGCTGGTGTCGCCTACAACTGTTTTCCTAACTTCTGCTAGGAATACTTTGTTTCTTGCATCCTAGAACTACAAACAACATTCCCAAGTCTTCATGCTGTTTGACTTGGTTGTACTGTAATAAAGTAACCACTCATATCTGTCCTTATTTTTATCAATGGCTTCCAGGATATTGGAGAGCTTGTAGTTTTTAGTTTCCCTGTGTAGGGTTTTGCTGTTGTCTGGTGTTAAATTACATGCCATTATCAGTACCTACTCAAGGTCATCCAGTTCTCATTGTGTGATGTTTCAATGCTTTTCTGCATATATGATATTGCTTAGTATTACTGGGAAATTCCATTAGCATGCTTTTTTGGTTTAAGGTTAATGAAGGAAAGTTTGAAAGCTTTGATCAAAGACTCATTCTTTAGGAACTCCATTAGTACCTTTCTTCTTCTGATGTGACAGCTTTCCATTCAGCATAACTCACAGTTACCTTTGCCATCTACACATTTGTTTCCTTTCCCAAGCACAAATACAGGCTGGGCAATGAGTGGATTGAGGGCAGCCCAATGGAGATGGACTATGGGAGTGTTGGTGAATGAAAACCTGAATATGAGCCAGCAACATACACATGTAGTCCAAAAAGCCAACTGTATCCTGGGCTGTATCAAGAGAAGCCTGGCCAGTAGGTCAAGGGAGATGATTCTCACCCTCTACTCTGCTCTCGTGAGACTCGTCCTGCAGTACTGTGTCCAGCTCTGGGGCTCCAACATAAGAAGGACATAGCTGTCCTTCAGCTGTTCCTGGAGCAAGTCTGAAGGAGGACTGTGAAGATGATCAGAGGACTGGAGCACTTCTGCCACGAAGACAGGCTGAGAGAGTTGGGGTTGTTCAGCCTGAAGAAGAGAAGGCTTCAGGAAGACTTTAATGCAGCCTTCCACTATGTAGAGGGAGCCAACAAGAAAGCCAGAGAGAACTTTTTACAAAGGCACATAGTAATAGGACAAAGGGCAATGGCTCCAAACTGAAAGAGAGTAGATTAGATATAGAGCAGTTGTTCTTCCCTGTGAGGGTGATGAAGCACTGAAACAGGAGGTGTCCAGGGCCAGGTTGGATGGAGCTTCCTGTAACCTAATCCAGTAGAAGGTGTCCCTGCCCATGGCAGTGGGGTTGGAACTATGTAATCTTTAAAGTATTTTCCAACCCAAACCATTCTACCATCGTAACTGATATGGCACAGTATCAAAAGTCCATATAAACTCCCTGTATTTCATTATTTAGAAAAAAATATCTGTCTTGTCAAAGGAAGATGTCTAGTGAGTTTGGCACAGTCTACCTCTGGTGAACCTATGTGATACCTTCTTTGTTGACCATCTGTTTGCTTCTCTGTCTTTGAATTTTGCAAGAAAGAATAATTATTCTCTGTGGCATGCTGGCTTTTGATCAGATTCATAGGCCTGACATATTCCTACTTGCGTTTTTCTCCTTGCAAATATAGGCACTGTGTTGGCTTTTTTTCCCACATTTGAGTTTATAGGTTTATTAAAAATCCTTTCTGATGGATCTTTGATCTCCCGTGCCCATTCTTTCAGAACACTGGGATGAAGGTGATCTAGACACAGCTCTCATAATACTTTTTCAGCTCCTGATATCTGCTTCCAGCTAAGTCATTTGTCCTGTATTTTAGTGAGCTAGTGCAAGGTTATTTTTTACATTTGGATCACAGAATGGTTGAGAACATATGGTCCAAGCCTCATGCTCAAGCAGGGACAATTAGAGCTAGTTGCTCAGGACCATGCCTAGATGGCTTTTGAATATGTCCTGGCTCCATCCTGTATGTACCCTCCCTTTGGATATTTGCATACATTGATGAGATTCCCCTGAGCCTTCTCTTCTCCAGTCTGAACAGTCCCAGCTCTCTCTGCCTTTCCTCATGGGTGAGACGCTCCTTCCTTCAGGTTCACCCATTGTTGGAACCAACTCCCAGAAAGTCTTCCTGACTCTGTGGTTCTGGTGGAAGGACTGGAGCTGGCTTTTGTTGCTTTTCATTTCAATGCCGTGTTTGCAGAAGTTAATCCATGCAAGACTTTTGACCAGATTGCCCAATGAAAAAGAGATTTCAACACCCACAATGTCAAACTGCCACCACCTTACATTTAAGGGCTTTGTCATACACAGTGTTTGAAATATAAAGCTTTGCATGTAGAATTATGTGAAATATAGTAGTGAATTAATTTCACTGTCTCAAACTTCCCTCTCCATTTATTATATTTTTAAAAAATAATTATGAAAAAAAGCTTTCCTCACTTGAGACATTGTTTTAATTAACGGATGAGTCTTGTGCCATTCCTACAACCAGTTCTGTCCATGATACTTATTTAATGTTGCTATTCACTAACTATTTCACTACTAATTGAAAGAAATTTTAAAGAAAAGCCCTACTAAAGGCTGCCTGAGTATCATAATGGTAGTGTCACGGTTCAGTCTGACCTTTTAGTTTGGATCTAGAGGATCTGATCATTAGTATGACTCCAGACTTTTAAATCTGGGACTCATTGTTTGTCCTGTTAGACATCCCAGATTGCAAAATATGATATAAATTGTATATGTGATCTTTCTCAACTTCAGATTTTATTTTGTGCAAATGGGAGAATAATACCAATTTACCAAAACAGCTCTGCATCAAATCTCAGAATCCATACTAGTCTGCGCTTAAAAAGAAAACAAGCTGGGGATGAATGCAAAGAGAGTCAGAAATCTCATGTCCGAATTCGAAAGTTTTTATCTGTGTAAAATATTCAACACAGCTCTACTGAACTTAGAATTGGTACACACAAACTCAGAACAAATACTTGGAAAGTGTTAGCAGGTACTGTCATTTCCCAGACAGCTCTTGCTCAAGCAATCATCTTCCCGTCATTGCGAGGAAATATGCACAGAAATGGAACTACCCTTTCCAGAGGCTGGAAGGCACATGGTCTGCATTACAGAATCACAGAATCTTAAGCATTGGACGGGACCTTGAAAGATCATCTAGTCCAACCCCTCTTCCAGAGCAGGACCACCCTTGTCTTCTTGCTGTAGTGGAAGAAGCTGATGTGAAACATAAGTCCTGAAAACAGTAGAGAAGTGCTTTACAAGGAGCATGCTGTCATAAGAGAGAAAGGAAGCACCAGGGCTCAGCACAGTTGGCAAATGCATGGCACTGAGTCTGGCCTATATGGGGAGGAGGTGGGAATGGTGGAGTGCATTTAGGAGGGAAGTGGGACAAAAGTGCTTGGGAAATATTGCACAACATCATAATGCGTTCAAATGCCAGGTTTGGAAAGACAACTCTTACTGCTTATTTTAGGCAACAAGCCAAGATGCTGCTTCGTGCTGAGAGACACGGGGAGGTCTCCATGGACTGTTCTGAGATACAGAATCTCTCATTGAGAGATTCCAGCAAGAGGCACCACCATTTCCCAGAATAATACAAATACATTCAGAACAGCTTTTAGCCAACGTGTTCTGTGCTTGCCCACAATAGCAAAATATGTCCAAAATATGCTATTTTTGTTCTTGGAATACTGGTTCATCAGTAAATGGAGATGTTAAAATCCTCATCTGAACTCTTCTAAACCAAATGTAGCTGTTGTCACAACGTGTGATGTTTGTTTTCACAAAAGCTTTCTGCACCTAAATGGAGCTGTTCTAAAATGATTTTGTTATAAAAATTGAAACAAAAACAAAAGAAAGCTCCAGGAAGCATAACTTTAGAAACTTTTTGTTGTGCTCAAATTTAAAATCACATTAATTCCAAAACTTGAAGACTTTAGGGCTTGGAATGTGATTTTTCTCAAGCATCAGGCTTATAAATATTGTCTTTTTAGAAGTATCTCAAATGTTATAAATTAGGACAAAGAGGAAGCTAAAAAAAAGGACATTCATGCAACTTCAGTGGTAGTGTCAGTAATGGTCCCTCAATGGGATTTTTCTCACTGAATATTGTGTGGACTAAAGATATACTACTCTCATTTTATACATATGCATGAAATAAAGCCAGTTTTAAATACACAGTTGTGTCAAAACCACAGTTCACTTGTCATTCTGATGAGCTTGCTGTGAAGCTGTGCTGTGTCTGCCTGAAGTGTAGGCTGTTGTCAGAGACATGTTCAGGCATCACTTCTCTTTTCCAGCTTATTTCCACTCTCTTCCTGGATTTGTGGGTGATGCCGTGAGCTGACTCAAGAGACTGATTAGACTATAAGCTCACCTGACAAAGAAAGCAAAAAGAAATCCCTAGATTTTATTTTATTTTTCAAATCAGATGAGTTTCTTGTTCCACCCCACAATTTCTTTGTATAAATATTATCATTAGTGTTACAAAATGGTACTGCAGCTTTCATCTGCACCTGCTGGCAATAGCAGATTAAATTGACCATGTAAGTTCAGCCTGGGGTGAGATCTCTGCTGCAAATTGCTGTGTAGAGGCACCTGGACTAGTGACAAATGGACTATTTTGGATATCTAGCTTCTCAGCAGTGTACTAAGAGGATGGAGAGCACAGGCTGTTGTCCTTTTTGTCAGATGACTGGGACGCAGGTGAGAAAATGAAAGAAACTGCAAGCTTAAAACTATGTAAAGAACAGTTGGGTGGTTGTGAAGGCCAAATAAACTCATGAGGCCTTCTTAGGTAACAGCAATGTGGTATCTGAGCAGCTAGAGATATTGTCTGTATGGTGTGTCAACTCATGTTTTCTTTATAAATTTTAGTAGACTATTTGAAGACATGATGACACACTGTGGTGCAGATATACCTTAAAGGGTAGACACAGATATGTCAGTACAATTCCTAGGTGGACCTGCTTCTGCAGGAGGGTCTCTTCCAACCCCTACCATTCTATGATTCTGTGATCTGTAATTCTCCTCTATATCAATTACTCTGGGGTCATGTTTACAGAAGGGTTAAATACTGTGGTGCTGCTCTCACAGCTTCAAGTCATTAATCACCTTCCTTGAGACACTTAAATAATAAAAAAAAAAAAAATCACTGTACATTTAACCTTTATGGTGAGATTGTCTCTTTTGTTTCTTGGATATTTTTTACTTCAGTAAAGATGTTTGCTTACTGTGCTTTGTCATTAGGAGTCGGAATTAATGTGATTTATAATGGGTAAACAAGTTACTTCTTTGGAGCTGATACTTTAAAGTGGTTTCCGAGCTGTTTCAGAAACATGCCATTAGTTTACCAGTCAGATGCATTAATGTCATGAATTTAGTTTTGAGCATAAGTGAAGCATAAAATCATTGAGTTCTAAGTAACTGGTGTAAACCAAACCAGTTTTCCTATACCAGCCTAGTTTGATGACCTGCATGATCAATTGACTTCACACCCAAAGCTCCAAGTACAGAGTCTGGCTGGCCTGTTACCCTGCCCTCCAGGGAAAAAAACAGTTACCACTCACAGTTTTTCAGTTATTTTTCATCTCTGCCCCTGTCAGAAAGGTCCTACTTGGCTTTTCATCTGTATTTGCTCATCCACTTTTGAACAGGTAAAAACAATCCAGAGCTCTCAGTGAGTTTCAGGGCTTTATCTAGTGCGTAATGTTTCTTTGTAAGGCTTTTCCATGATGGCAATAATGTGCAACCACATGCAGAAAATGCAAAGGAAAGAGCTCTCCCGTGTCACAGATCCAGTGATACAGAACTATACACTGGCTATAAAACTTTCCTAACTCTTTGGGACATGTGGGTGCCTGCAGAATTTTATATATATTGTGCATTAGAAAATATTCAGAGTTAGTAATAGATTAATGACTTCAAAGTAGTTCTTGGAGCCTGTTCCTAAATCAGGTGACACTGTAGTGCTTCAGAAACCAAGGTCTAGGCTCCCGTGGCGGTGAAAGTAGAGTAGGAAATTTAAATGACTCTTTCACTGCCTTGAAGTCATTGTCTAATATTAGCCCTGTCAGTGCCTGGCTCTTTGTCAGTCGCAGCACAGGAGGAGGTGGCTACCAGCCAGGAGAATAGGACCAAGGCTTTTAAATACTGTTGCTTGGAAAGTCTTATTAATGGCTGCATATAAGATCGATGTGCAATAATTCTTTCAAGCAGTATCTTTTTAAAAGCCTTTAGCAATCTGTCATCCTCATTTCCCTCCCCCCAGTTAGAAAGCCACATTAGTCAGGAGAAATCGCACAGTCCTGGGAAGTTTCAAACTGCATCCGCTGATGCTGTCAGGAAAATGCTACTGTGCAGGGGCACAGGTGCAATTACACTGACGGCTGCTTCTCATCCTCGGCTCGGGTCATCCTGGAGGGACAAGCAGAAAGAAACGGGGAGGTGGGCGAGATTCTGTCAGGTGCATGGGAGCAGTACCAAAGAGAAAAATGGAACACCCTCTTCCAGGAGACAAAGATTGCGCTGTCTGTGAGTGTTAGCCTAACTTTTTCAAATCTGTGTTTTGAGAGAGGGGGGCAGATTTCAATACTGTTTTTATTGTTCTGAGTTTCATCACCTGTTTGGCATATTTTAGCCTTTGCTGTCACTGTGGTAGAAATGTTTAATCTTTCTTTTCTTTTCCCGTCTTAACTGATAATTCATTACTTTTAGTTACTTTGGAAGTGGTTTAACCTCCCACAGTGGTTTTGGCATGTTGGAAACCTCAGCTTTGAAAAAACATATCCATATTTTAAGAAGAGATCTTTAAACCTCTTACTACCTGCAATGGCATTAAACACTACTTTTAAGGTTAATCTGCTCCATCAGTTACAGCTGGAAACTAGAGGAGCAGAGGTTGACTAGGTAGTAAGTCGTATTATTGCAGATAACACTGGGTGTGAGAAACCTCTTTTTCTAATGGAGAAACCCTGAGTCATTTGCTTCATGATGCATCAGCAAAAATAATTTGGGTGTGGCTTGGATTTTCAGCTGCTATTGTAACAAGAGTATGAAAGCTGACAGTGTCTCAACCTGGTTTGTGATTGCAAAGGTTTTTCTCAGAATATGCACAAAATGCTTCACTTTAATATTGAAGTGGAATAGCTGTGCTTGCAGGCTGCAATAGATGTAAGAATTTGAGTAGATAGCTACCGAAAGTAAACTCTTTTCCAAAGCTAGCATGTTGCCATAGATGATGTTATATATATTTGATTATCTTTTAATGTTTGTCTTGATGTTTATTTTTTTTTCCTATTTATTTATTTTTACTGTAGGCTTAGAGTTACAAAAATTATATTTAGTCTCCAGTTTAGGACATTTTTTTTTTCTAACCAAGTCAGGGCTGCATGGCAAATGGCATTAAAATAAGCACTGGGAACAGGTTAAAGGGCAAACCTAATTTAGTGGACTATCCCTTAATCCTGCATAATATATTCTGAGTTTTGAATGAGACTCAACTCCTTTCAACATTAAAAAAGGAGAGTGGTTATTAAACATAAGTGTATGAGTGAAATAATTTTTAGTAGCACGGTTCTAAAAATATGTTCAGAGAACTATGAATGAGGAGGAAAGCATTTTCTTTCTTGATTCTGGAAATGGGAGCTTATATAAATCTATGCTATACAATAAATGTCTAGTTAAAATTGAATGGCTTTTCAGTATGACTGACTAGTGAATCAGAAAAGTCATAGAAAGATAAGTGTTTTTTTATTGTCAATCTCTGCTGAGTCGCCAGAAAACCCTAATTTTTAGAATTTTCAAAAATTATATTCCTGCTCAGTACGTGTTTCCTACTACCTTGCTTTACTTATTAATAAGATTTTCCATCTATGATCTCTACAAAGTACACCAAAGTATAATGGTATTTTGTCTTCTCTCTGTTGTGGAACTATCGTCCATTTCCAGCACACATTCTGAACCAGCAGCACAATTAAAAAATCCTCTGACTGTAAATGTAATGCCTGTCTCTTGTATCTAGGTAGTTTCAGTAAGTGACTTAGAAGAAAAAGCAGCAGCTTAAAAGAAACTTCAGAAATAAGTACAGCATATTGCTGAAAAACCCTGTCTTATCCTCACTTACTTTAGATAATGTTTCCCATCAGTACCTGGTCATATGATGGTAACATAACAATAAGATAAATTATTAATATTTTGTGCTTCTCTGCCTTGTACATTATTCATTACCATGTCATTCTACCACAGACAACTAGAAATAAGTAAACAAATCTGACTATCAAACATGAGTAATACAGATTATTCTAGTTATTATCTAAGTTGAGAGTGGTAGAAAGTAAAGATTGAATAATACATGGAAATAGATTGTTCTAGAATAATACGGTGTGGTGTTAATAGGAAGATGCAATGTTAGATTTTAAATTTCCTTTCCATGCTATACACAGAAACAACTTTGCTGGCCCTTTACCTCACATTCTAAGAACAATTTTCTCTCAAGTCTAATTTTTTTTTTTTCATTATAACCTGTTACTACTTGGAAGGAAAGACTTTCTGATATGTCCTGAATTTGTCAAACTAGAAGTGTAATATCTACAATAGATGCAGAAGTGTAAAAATAGTTGCTCCTTTTTTTTCCTCTTTTTTAATGTCAGACTGTTGGAAAAAAGGACTGCATGTATTTTGAGCAAAGAAAATTAAAATGAAAAAAGACAGATAATTCCTACTACCTCCAAGCAAGAGGCAGATTTTAAAAAATATTATCATGACATTTGCAGGTGAAAAGAGCTGAGGCTGGCAATGCTGATGAACAACAGCATGGATTGAAACCAAGGAACTTTTCTCACAGTTAGAAGTGCATGTTCAGGAATATGTGCTTGTCTGCGATGTTTTTTATGGGAAAGAAGGCATTTGGGAGTGAGAGGTTTGGGTAGGGATGTAAGCCAGAAATTCAGAGCTATAATTTGTGGGACATCAAACACATTATGAGATTTAATTATTGTTTTCAAAGCTTCATGAAGATGAAAAAATTTTTTACTGCATTAAGTATAATACTAATGTCTCTTGTATTGAAATAAGCAGCATCCAGAATAGGATATTTTAGTAGTACCATATTGCAATTCTGTATTTGCAGAATTCATCATTTTCTGGTTCTTTGGTAATATTGGAACATGTGGATGAATGTTCACATACATAAAATCCAACATCTTGAAAATTCTTTTACTGGGTTTTCTAGGTGATTCTGACATATGTCTTGGGAGAAATTTGCTATAGGTGGAGGCATCCTCAGCGAGTTACACAGACCACACAGCTTTACAAGTGACAAGCTTCTCAGTGTCGTTTAAAGTTGGGCACTATCTAAGACATGAAATACAATTAATAAATAAACAAACAATTAGAGTGTGGTTTTCTGTTAGCATAGGATAGTGTATGCATGTCATCAGTGGTATCATAGAATCATAGAATGGTAGGGTTGGAAGGGATCTTTAGAGATCATCTAGTCCAACGCCCCTGCAGAAGCAGGTCAACCTAGATCAGGTCTCACAGGAACATGTCCAGGTGAGTCTTGAAGACCTCCAAGGAAGGAGACTCCACAACCCCTCTGGGCAGCCTGTTCTGCAATAGAAGTGTAATCTTCAAATTTTCTGAGCAAAACATAAAACTGCGTGTGCTATGTGAGAGACTTCAATCTTAATTTTATACCAATTCATACCACTTCTTTACCTACTTCTTATTCAGTGCTTTTTTTACCCACATCTTACATGCTATTAATGGATTCAGAATGGGAAATTATGGTAGGGATTTTAGTCATGACATAGTTCTTGGTCATTTAACTTAATAAAAAATGAGGTTTTCCTAGGTGCAATTAAATCCAGCTAATAAACATTTAGAAGAGAATGAGGAAGAGAGAGCATGTGTAGTGAGAGTAAGCTGAGAAGCACATGTGAGAAGCGTGGGGAGTGAGAGAAATTAGGGCTACAATGATGATCAGGAGGCTGGAACATCTCTCTGATGAGGAAAGGCTGTGAGACCTGGGGCTGGGGAAGGGAAGACTGAATGGGTCTGAAGAGCGGGTGTCAAGAGGATGGAGTGAGTCGTTTTTCCTGTAGTGCTCAGTGACAGGCACAAGCTGGAACACAGGAAGTTCCACTTGAGCATGAGGAGAAACTTCTTTCCTGTGAGGATTGGACAGCCCTGGCACAGGCTGCCCAAGGAAGTTGTGGAGTCTCCTCCTCTGGAGGTTTTCAAACCTGCCTGACGTGTTCCTAGGCAACTTGATCAAGGGGAACCTGCTTTAGCAGGGCTTTGGACTGGATGATCTCTAGAGGTAGCTTCCAACTGCTACCATTCTGTGATTCTATGAAATGTGTTAGAGGATTATTGTATTCTGCATCCTTTCTGAGAAACTGAAAGAGAAAACTTTTATCTACTTGAAGGAATATTTAATAAACATTCAAGTTAAATTTTAATAAATTATAATCTGCTAACTCAAGAACTAGAAAACTGTTTCCAGTTCCAAGCAGTGATAAAAATTGTATATTTACCCATAATGACATGGTGTAAGAGCCTTCAAAAATTTAATCAGAAGAAATTTGTGTAAAACCTAATAAGGTGCCTGTATTCCCCCTTGGATTATAGGAACAAAGAAAATTATTCACTCTGTAGTGAATATAGTGAATTCACTCTATAATGAAACTAAAGTTTCATTAACATTTTGGACAGATGGTGGTTTTTTTTACTATTTCTGTAGAGTAGAAAGTATACTAATTGCAGTTAGATGGAAGGTTTTGATGTTGTCAAGCACCCAGTAAGAGAGGGGAATTAAGCATTCTTACATTTGTGCAATATTTCACTTATTAAATGTGTGGCATTCGGGATATTAGCTAATTCTTTCTGACTTCAGTGGATGGAGTCTCTGCTTGTCTGTCTCTTGCTCTCTGAATTCCTTCATCAATTTTTGTGAGGAACTGGAGCCACTCTAAACAGCATTAAATCAGTTTTCTTGATCAGCTTTTAGAAAATTCTTTCATCATAGACCTCAATGCAAGGTGCACCCTGAGTGAGATACTAGTGGAAAAACTCCTTGGTATATTTGGGTTATTTTGCCAGCTGTATGTATGTAGGTGAATACCAATGAATTACAAAGAACAGTCACGTGTCAAATCATGCTTGTACCAATGTATGATCAAGATGATGGTCAAGTATGGTCGGGATGATGGTCAGGTCTGCTAAAGATCCTAGATATGATTCTTTTGGAGTCCTACCTGGAGCAAACATCAAAACCTATGATTTTTAATAAAATATTATCTGTTCACTCACTGTTTTGTCTATATTTCTGCAACTCAACAGGGAAACTTCTGTCTAGTTCTGACTGAAACCTCCAGGCTGCCCTAAAGCTTCTCCTGTAACCCAGGTGTGCTGGCACTGTGCAGCCTGACTCTGTATGAAAACCGTGTTAAAAAGATGTTAATCATGTTAAAAATATGTTAACCATTCCTATTCCGAGTTTTGTCCTGAAGATATTAAGCGAATTTAACACTCTCTTAAACAAGAGAAGTATCCTGGTCTGTTATGTTTTATTTCCATTTTAATTAACTATGATAAAGTGGTCTACTTAAAAATATATTTTATTTCTTGCCAGTCCACAGCAGCACGTTGTTTAATTAGAGTTAGATGCATTTGAAAAACTACTCAACCATGCAGGAAGAGTACTTGGGAAAAAAAGGTAGGATTGGGTTGTCACACCAGAAAAATTCCCACAAGGAAATGAGTCATTAACCTATCCTAGCATTTTGCACAATCGTTGTGATTGTGGGTGAAGAGGATGGTCTGTACCTGTGAGTTGGTATGAATGTTTGAGTTTCAGGTAATGACTGGACACTGAATCTCTTGTAGCTCACATAAAGCATGCAAAAGTATGAATTTGCATGCTTTAAATAGGTAAGAGTGATAAAAATAGCACTTTGGTGTTGGGTTTAAAAAGTTCCCTAGAGGTAACAAGTTAATTTGTTCAGCGAGTATGAATTATTACTCCCAAGTTTTATTGTATGGAAAGCAGTCCTTTGAAATTTTTCCATGTTGGTAGGTGACCATAGAAGATAGGCCACCTTTGCAACTTGCACCAGCAAGTTAATGTCACAATTTGTAGTAGGTGTTCAGTTGGTGGTTGTTTTCGCAGACATTCACAACTGGGCATTATTTACTGTAAAGTTTTTCCTTTCTACTTACAATATTTTTGTTATCTCATTGATAGCATGTTATGGTCCTCTGAGTGGTTAATCTTCTTCCTATGCAGTTTGCTAGTGTTCACACACTGGTGTGGGATGTTAATAAATTTTTTCAGAGGTCAAAATGAATCTTTAACTGGACTATTTAAGACTGATTGATGAGAGGTTTTCTTAAAGATGAAGTCTTTTTATATCACAGAATCATGGAATCTCAAGGGCTAGAAGAGACCTTGAAAAATCATCTAGTCCAACCCCCCTGCCAGAGCAGGACCTCCTAGATTAGGTCACACAGGAATTCAACCAGCTGGGTTTTGAATGTCTCCAGAGAAGGGACTCCAAAACCCATCTGGCAGCCTGTTCCAGTGCTCTGTCACCCTCACAGTGAGGAAATTCTTCCTTGTATTTCTTTGAAACCTCTTATTTTCCAGCTTGTACTTGTTGCCCTTTGTCCTATCATTGGACATCACTGAGAATGGCCTGGCTCCATCCTCCTGACACTCACCCTTTACATATCTGTAAACATTAATGAGGTCACCACTCAGTCTCCTCCAAACTAAAGAGCTCCAGCTCCCTCAGCCTTTCATTATAAGGGAGATGCTCCACTCCATCGTCTTGGTGGCCTTGCACTGAACAGCAACTACCTATCCTATATGTCCTGAGTAGAACTGGAGTTAACCTAAATATCCTTTCTATTAAATCTATCTTAGATATTGCTCTGTATGTGGTTGTAAACAGAAAAATAAGAGTTAGGTAAATCTAGATATCTGGTTCCAATAACATCAAGAAATATCAGAAATCTGTGTAGATAAGTATCTAAACATGTAGAAAACCACTCTGATGATCAGAATTCCCTACTTTCTCCAAGAAGTTTTATTAAGGACTTCTTGCAAATTAGTAGTTTTGCCAGCAGCTTAAAAAAGTCAGATTTGGGATTGGAGTTTTTTTTGTGGTTTTTTTAGGGTATTTTTAAATAAATGTGATTCTCCTTTGCCAGAAGTGCTAGTACTATCCTTGGAGAGAACAGAAGCTTTTTTTCTAATTTGCTTTTCCATTTCTGCAAAACACATGTAGGTACCTAATCAGGTTACACTGAGACTTCATTAACTGGAGTTTGAGAAGTGCTCTAGTTTTTGGGATTTCTTTTTTTTTCAGCAGAAGTAGTTCAAAGTATAATCTATTCAATTTTTCTAAACTTTAGCAAAAGTGTCAGTAAATGTTCCAGAATCACACAATAATATTTTAAAATATATTACCAACTACATAATTTATTTCTTTAAAATATACAAGCTAAAGAACTCTATCAGATAACCTGAAAAAAAACCCCAGTGCTATGGGGAAAGGTGGTTGGTTATTTCTCATCACATTGTTTTGTATGTTGATTGTCTTGTGGCCTCTTTCAACATGGTCAGGATAAAACTTAGGGGAAATATTTAAAGCAAAATTTTGGCTTCCATGCAATTGTGTTGGGGTTTTTTTTTCCTATTTAGAATGACAGTATGATTTGAGCTGGAAGGGACCTTTAAAGATAAACTGCTTCCAGCCCCACTGCCATGGGCAGGACACTTTCCACTAGACCAGGTTGCTCAAAGTCCCATCCAACGTTGCCTTGAACACTCTAGGATGAGACATCCACAGCTTCTTTGGGCTGCCTGTTCCAATGCTTCATCGCCCTCACTGTAAAAAAAAAGTCTTCCTTATATCTAATTTAAATCTACCCTCTTTTAGTTTAAAGCTGCTGCCCCTTGTCCTGTCACTACAGGTCTTGGTAAATAGTCTCTCTCCGTCTTTCTTACAAGTCCTCTTTAATTATTGAAATTCTTCCTGGAGCCTTATCTTCTCTGGGCTGAACAACCCCAAATGCTCATAGCCTTCCTTACAGAAGAAGTGTTTCAGCACCTCTGATCATTTTCGTGGCCCTTCTCTGGACCCATTCCAAACAGGTCTGTGTCTTTCTTGTGCTGGAAACCCCAGAGCTGGATGCAGTACTGCAGGCGGAGTCTCAGGAGAGCAGAGTAAAGGGGGAGGTAATTGCCTCCCTCCACCTGCTGGTCATGCTCATTTCAGTACAGCCCAGGGTACTTTTGGGGTACAGCCCTGGCTTTTTGGGCTGCAGACACATTGCTGGCTCATGTCCATTTTTCATCCACTGCTATCCTGAAGTCCTTCTCTTCTGGTCTACTCTCAATCCATTTGTTGCTGGTTATGTGGTTGCTGTATTTACAGCTGTGTTTGGCAGGAAACAGGAAATCCTTTATAACGTTATGAGGTTTTAATATTTTTTCTTATTTAACCTTCTTTCAGAATTCCCCACTCTACCAATATCTGCAGGATTTGGGACATACAGATTTTGAAGTATGTTCATCTGTGTCACAGAAGGCAGAGCAATGTGCAGCAGCGGAAAGCCTGAAAGAGCGGACTGTGCATGCTGCCCAGAAGGTGAGTGCTCTCCTGTTCTGTTTATCTTCTAAAAACAAAACCATATTAGTTCACAAATAGGCAAAATCAAAGCAGGTAAAGATAAATCTACTGCATTTAAAAAAACTCAAAACCAGACATCAAGAAAAACCCTCAAACAATAAAAAAAACACAAGTTGTCATGGCTTGTCTGCAAATGTGTTTGGAAATGCATAGGTTGCCAACATAGTTTCAAGTGTTTCTTTGCATTTATCTAAGTTAGAGAAGCAAGAGATTTTGGTAATGAATCTTTTGAGTGTTGTAAATTATCTTATTTACTGGATATGGTTACATTAGTTTAGCATTACGTTCTGGGAATAAAACTTGTAATTTTCTGGAACAGAATATTTATAGTTCCCAGCCCTTCTCAGGCATTCAGTTGCTAAATATCACTTACTCTATGACAAAACATACAAAGAAAGAGGATTTGTGGGAAGTATAAATACAATAACCAATCTGAAAGAGATAGTAAAACCCTGCTTAGTTTATGGCAATTTTCTAACACTAACAGCTAACAAGGATCATCAGCTGATTATTTCAGACTTTTTAATTTCTCTGTCATTTTAACTGAAGGCTTGTGGATTTTTTTTAAAAAAAGCCTTTTAACACCTACCATAGCCCACACATTTTTTTTGTTTTCCTTATTTTTAATAGTTTTTACTATTATTGACAGAATACAGGAAGTGTGACTCAGATGAGGAGCGGTAGCGTGGGTAAAGAGATTCCTCTTTTGAGGCAGCTGATATAGGAATCTCTTTGCAACAAGTATATTGAAAATTCAGTAGCTGGTCAGTCTTCCCCTTAGCACCTAGATGGAGCATGCAAAGAATAGTTATTTTCTGCCTACCTCTTTCACCTCCACAGTGGAGAGTTCCATTTTCAGTGGACATGCTCCAACTATGTGCAAAGCCAGGAGGAAAAAGAGGCCTCCATGCAGACTTCTGTGTCCTGGCCACTGCAGGCTGAGGTGGGCAATGCCTCACAGGTAAGGAAGGACCCAAACCAAGCATTCATGCATTGATGTGTTGCCTCTGAAGAATTATCATTTCTTTCTCTTTGTCCTCACCTTCTAAGGTAGCTTTCATCTTTGTGCACCTTAAGTCATCTGATTCTTGCCTGACATGGCTTTTACCGTTCCACTGGAGCTCAGTTTTCCTGTTGTTCGTTTCTGCTTTATAACTCTTCAGTCATCTTCAAATGAGGGTTTCACAATCTCCTTTCCTCTTGTTTCGGACCTGTACTGCTTTCCTGCTCCGCGGTGTTCAACTGTTCCAATCAACTGGCAATGAACCAAGGGGAATGTCCTATTTTTCTGAAACACAGATGGTATGATACTAGTGGCCCTGAGATCTCCAGAAGGTCTCCTTGGATGTGTTAGCGGATGGGGGGATCATAGGGCAAATGAGAAGTGCTGATGCTTTTCTTAGGATCTCTTATCAAAAAATGCTATCTTGATGTATATCTGCTGCTCAGTTCTCAAATGCCTCAATAGTTCTAAAATGCCAAGTAGTAGTCACAGTTAGGTTTTATTTCAACATTATCTTTTTTCAATTTTGTACATGTACATTTGTTTTAGGTCAGAAGTGGTTTGTTTTTTGTGATTTTTTAATCTTTCTGCTTTCTGTAGTATCTTAAGTAGGGTAGGATTCAGAAGTGTATGAATTGATGTGGATAATATGGGTCGTTGTTTTTCTGATCTAGGCGAAGAATGTGTGGTTTTTGAAGTGTTTGCAATAGTATGATGTACTTGCCAGGAATGACATGCCTAGTCTTTGAAGTGGAAATTTAGCAGTTGCAGTTTGAAGTTTATTCATCTAGCAGTAATCAGAGAAATGTTGATGTGTCATATTTTCATATAGTGATATTCATTTCAGGTACTCTCATATATAAGCTTCCTCACACACTCATTAGTCCGTTTGCAAAGGCAACAGGATAATAAAATATGAAACATTTTGCTTTGGTCTTCAATCCTGTTGGAGTCTATCTTCATAAACAGCTTGGTCAGAGTTTGTGCTTTCCTCTTGGACAGGTGCACTGCGCCCTTTGCTTCACAGCCTCAATGTCCAGTTTCTCAGACATATAGTTCTATGAAAGTGTGCCATGTTTACCTTCTCTCATGCCCCACTTTCTGATCAAAGATGATCATGCATATAAGAAGCAGAGTGTATATCCATTGAGAAGACCAGTAAGTACCACTGTATGCCCAGCACATGGATTAGACAGAGCCTGTAAAAAAATAATCATACTGTAATGAGAATCCCAAATTTAGTACTGTTCAGCCTTGTAGAGTTTACAGCTTTTCAAAGAGTTCAACAATTATAGAAAAAAAAACGATGAAGAGGCTTCAAACAGAACTCCTGTCTCATGTGCTGAGGACTTGTGAGCCCATGAAACAGATTAACTGAGGGGAGAAGTGGTTCTTGTACTGCCTCTGTGCTTCCTTGGCTGGTTTCTCTAATGTAAGATTGTTTACATTAAAGTTACCTTTTCTGGTTTGGTGTGGAAAGACTTTAATTAAACCAGTGTTAATTGAAAATTAAGATTACATTATTTCATTGGTTGATTATCTGCTCATTGCTATGAAGTAATGAATAGACTGTATTACTTTATTTTGCATAATTACTTTTGTGGAAGTCAGTAAAACAGTATGATGCTGTGTTCATGTATATAATTTCCACATACGAAAGTGCTGTGGGGTTAAGAACCTCAAAAGTATTAACATAAACTTGCTTTTAAAGGCCTCAAGTATTCTGTTTTTTCCCCCTCCCTTCCCCTCAAGCATTTTACACTTACTTGTATTGTACTGGGAGCAAATCTTCCAGTATTGTGTCAAATGTAGAAGTAATTTGTCATGGTTTGCCTTGCAACTTGAAGGGAGTAGGTGTGTGAAAATGGGCTGTCCGTCTCTTGCAAATACTAGGATGACATTCACATTGTGTCATCTATGTCTAGACAAGGATATGTACTGAAAATAAGGAAGAAACCTGTGTGCAATTTCTAGTGATAAAATGTCATAGTTTCTTCCTGCTGCTGCTCCAGTATAAGTTTGGGAACGTTAGCAATTTTGGTTTACAATCTGATATCAGAAGGCCTGTTTTGTCATTCAGTTTGGTAGGGTGTCTTGAAAGAATGAGGGAGAGACAGCTGGCCACATGTTTGAAGAAGTAGCCTAGATTTAAGAGGATCTGAGGCTTTGTTGCAACTTTTGTATGACATACAGGCAAATCATTACTCCTATCCAATCATTTCCTGATTCTTACATGAGACTGTTATCACTTCTCTCAGCATTTGCTGGCCTAGTCTACTGAAATAATAAAATATCTGGGAAACGTGATTTCTGAGTTCTGAATAGGTACCTACCCACAGTCCTAATATAAAAATATCTTAGTTGAGGCTTAGTGTAAAGCAAAATATAATGACAGGGAATAGATGATGGGATACCTAGTATGTGTGTATCATTGCCCTTCAGTTCAGAAAAGCAAGTTTACAAAAGTCTTAAAATAAAAACAGAAAATCTGCACTACTGCTTTGTCTTTGGGTTGAGTTTGTTTACTGCTCTTGTATTCAGTCAAGTACAAACCCCATGCAGATGCAACTGGTGACAAGTAGCAAGATTTTTGACATGGCAAAGATCTAGTTTGGGATCTTCAGAGATTGAAAAAACAGATCTGGAAGAAAAAGTTTATGCATAATGACAGGCAGAGGCATCAGTTGAATTTGAAGTACATCTTAAATAGTTCTCTGTGTGGTTTCAGTGAGTTTGTTTTAGTTGGAACATGGTCTTTGTGAACACTGAGCTGAAAAGCTGTAAAGGTGCTTCACAGTTGCGTTCTGAGAGGCTGATGAAATGCCAAACTCCTATCTGAGGGAGTATAGAAGTGTGATTTAGCACAGTAATTATAGGTACAGTGTTCCTGCCTGTACCAATCTCTGGAGAAAGTTACAGCTAAATTTCTGATCTCGTGGTTACTTAATAGTCAAAAGCACTGTTTGCAAGAGCTCCTAGACCTATTTTCTGGAATTAAATCCTGTTTGGGTAATTCTGCTTGATCTCTAAGGAACTTTGTTCCTGTTTACATTTTTCCTTTCTCGGTAATTTTCCTAGACTGCTGTGCACATCTGAATGCTTAAATTGATTATACTGTTACACTTTATCCCATCTTAGATGTGATAATATTTCATCATTATTTCAGGGGTGATGCTGGAGGCAGCTACTGAGGATTGTGTTGGGGCTAGCCCTCAGTAGCTGTGCAGGTGACCTGATGTGGAAAGGTAGAGGGACCAGTCCTTTGCCTCTGTCTAGGGTTCCCACCCTCTTAATGCTAGCTTTGGGTAGCTGGAAGGTATTTACTATATACCCTTTCAAGTGCACAGAATTGAAAGGTGCCAATGTGAATGATCGTATTTTAGATACCTGCTAGTTTGCCATTTCAGGTTCATCCTGTACGAAAGAGAAATATTCCTTAGAATTTTGGTTTAGATGCAAATGTATCTAAAGTGTGCATGTCCTATGCTGCTTTTTTTGTTGTTGTTGTTAGGAGTCATACAACTTTATTATGCAATTTACAGGGACTTTGACTGCGTGGTGTTCTGAAGCTGTAAGAATACTCCAGGAGCATTGGTGACATGACCTGACTTGTGTGTTGATGAAAGTTGTTTTACTTGTCAGTAACACTCCCAATGGGAATGCAAACTGTGAGATGCTGTTCCAAGGATCTCAATAATTTAATGTGTTAGTGTACTGTACTTGGTCACAGCCCAAGACAGTGGGTTGTCTTGTTTTATATTTTCAAGCACTGACATGCCTGTTGAATGTTTATGTAAGCTCAGATTTTTATTTTTCAACTAAAGCACAGAAAATAAACCAAAAGATTACTTGCGTACCACACTAGTATGGGGATTTTTTTCAGTAAATCCACAGTCTAGCTTAGTCAGCTGGTAGCAGTTTAAAATTATCCTTGGTATGGGTTTAAGGCTAAGCAGTTGAAAATCGTAGGGTCCAAGAGACATAAATAGTAAATGGACACCTCATTTCTGTACTCCGCTTTCAAAGCAGAAGGAAAAGTGCTTCTGAATAAAATATGTCTGCAACTCAAATACAGAGCAAAGCCCTTTATTTAGTCTCAGTTTTCTACAAATCATAACCAGAAATTTTGTTTTATTTTGCACCATTTGACAAGAAACTTGGACGATAATCTAGTGCTTCAGTTTGTGACACCCATCTTCCAATTTACGTCAGTGCCCTTGAGCAACACCAAAATACAATCACTTGGATTTGCTCCATAGTCTTAAGAAGTGTGGATTACTGGGAGAGCTCCTCCTAATAAGCCACGATGTCGGTGTATCAGGAAGAGCTAACATTACAAAACCTCAGTTATTGGTTTGTCTCTCCACTGACCTAAAAACACTTTATTTTGGCGTGAGTCTGCGTTTCTAACTGTACACAGAAAGGTGAGACATATGTAAAGAATAACTTCAGTTAGGTTACCTAAATGGATGCCAGAGTAATCTTTTTCAAAAATTGTTGAAGCAGAAAGGCTTTAGGGTGACAATTTCTGATTTTACTCAAAGCCACTGTGCCCTGGCTTGCTTCATTAAACTTATGTCACCGCCTTTCAGAGGGCTGTCAGGCTGATGACAGGCCTGACCACAAAGCACCAAGTTCCTGTTGCTTGGTTTTACTCTTCCATTTCACACCTTGTAGTTGGAAGGAAAAAAAATCCAAACAAACAAGAGGCGGGGGGGGGGGGGTTAAATAGAAGAAGCCATTTTAATGGAGACAGTCTTTGTACATTAAGCTCTTATAATCTGATTATTTTTTTTAAATTTGAAGCAGTATGCCACAAAATGTAAGTGCTCCACAGTTAATTTTTTGGCATACACTTCATTTGATTGTATTACATGTCAGCAGTCTGAAGATTAAGAGGTAGGGCCTCAGAATTCATGAAATATATGTAAGTAAATATTTTGAAAAATACTTCCTGTCAGCCCAGGCTGAGGAAAGTAGATATGCAGCATGAGTCAAAAAAATCCTTTTTTTTTTTTTCCCTTTTCATTGAATGGCTGCAGAGTGAAGCAAAATAATACACCTATTTAATTAAAATATTTTCTGCACCATATTTTAGGAAGATATGTGAGTAAAATGTGTGATGGCCAAGAGGAAGTCCCTCTACTTAATGGCTTCCAAAGTTCTGTTTACAGCACAGATGAAAGTGTGTATTTGGGTTGCATGGGACAACAAACTGACAGCATGCATTGGGTGGGACAGAGAGTTTCTGGGACAGTTCCTCTTACAGTCACTCTTCTCTGCTTGAGCTTCCCTCAAGGTGCAGTGGTCTGCCAAGTTGAGGATATTCCTGTCCTGGTCTTTTACTTCAGTCCCTGTCAGCCATTTAACTTCACTGCTTTTTTTATCTTCGAGGAGAGAAAGTCTTTCATATCAATGCAATAGCTGCCAACATGAGATCAAACTAATTCTAGATGTAGTTATTTTTCATAGTATAACATAACAATCTGTTAGGCTCTGAATAGGTGGGGTTACTGAAGGCTTTATTTCAATACTCTTGTGTACAGGCAAATTGACAGGAAGCAGATGTTGCCTTAGTGTACTCTGAAGTTAGGCCAGACACAGTAAGCAAAACTTCCTTACAGGTTACTTGGGTCTGAGTTAACAAGGAAAGCAAATGCAGCAGTAAATGAATTGTCTGTTGGTTTGGGGTTTTTTTTTGGTTGTTTTTTTTTTTGCCTTGGCTTTTTTTAATCGGAGTAATTTTTGTTCCCTTCAGCAAGGTATCCTGTCAAAACTAGTTGAGTTCTTTAGAAGTTGGTTTCCTTTTCCACAATATAAGAAAAATGATGACATACTTCACCGACTGGTAAGTGACCACTTTTTTTTTTTCATTTCCTTTCCTAATCCACAAGTTTTCCACTCCTTGGTACCTCATCCTCTCAGCACCATCTTTGATTTGTATTGTTGGTTTTGGCTCTAAGAATTTTCCTGATTCTTCAGATAATATTGATGCTGGCTTTCAGAGTTACTGTGCCAGGCAAATTTAGCACACAAGAACAGCAGCAGTGTCAGTACCCAGATTGAAGATGTTAAAAATGTGGAAGAGAAATTAAAATAAAATGTGTGAGGAATTTAAGAAATTCTTGGAAGCTGAAAGGAGTTAACCTACAGTGTGACTACCCGCTTTGATGGTAGGCAGTATGGAGACACTGGCTGAGAAAGTCCATATGTTGCAGCCTGGTGCCTTGCAGAGATACCTCAAGACAGAAGGCTCTAGAGCTTCATCTGAGTATTGCTTCACCCTCTGTTTCAGCTCGTTAGCTCAGGCATAGCACCACAGCGGTGCAGTTGTACAACTCCTGGACCCATCCTGGCCTATTTCTTTCTGCACTGTTGTCCACAGTACTAAGGCACCTCTACTACAATGCTTCAAAACAGTGTTACACATCAAGCAAACGACACCTGTGTAGCAGTCTGGCTGTTTCACAGAATGGTAGTGTAGGGAGAAGCAACAACAGTTCTTTGTACTGCCTAAATACTCTCAGCAATTCAGAGGCAGGTTAGGTGTCTATCTGCCTCACCAGAAGTTGTATTCCCCTGCCGTGGAGCCTGCAGGAACAGTTAAAACCACTTTTATTCGGCCTTTTTACCTGTTCTCTGCAGTGCCACCTGCCAGCCAGTTCAGTCTCTAGCCTGGGCTTGTCTGACATCTGCTTTAACTTGCACCCAGCTGCTTCAAGTTCCCAGTCTGGCTTGCAAATGTCACGTTAGTCAGACTGTTATAGAATCTAAAAGTTAGAATTTTTATTTATTTTTATTCTATGGCATAGGGATGTAGCTTCAAAAAAAAATTATGTTGAGCAGTATGAGAAGTTAGGGGTTTATATTTCTGAAAGCATTCAACTGAGTCCAATTGCCATCTTTTTTCGCTTATCTCAAGAGGACAAAATTTCTCTGAAACCTCTCATTAGTGATTTTTTTTTTTTTGGTCTTCTTTTAATTCCTCCCTCTTCCCCTGTGAATCTAACTGGTTTTTTTAGCCTTATTTTCTTGAGTTGGAGACAACCAAAGAATATGGAAAACACCTTTCTTTTGCCTCATGCTACAGTAGGGTACTAAAATGACACAGGATGCGTCAAAGGAGGGCAGTTTCCTCTTACACACAGTCCTGAAATAAATGTTTTCCATTAAAAGTAGAATACAAGTTATATCAAGTGACATTGATGTATGAAATTAAACTTTTGAGTAGCTATCTTACAGTTTCATAAAGACTCTTATTCTGTCAATAACAGAACTAAACAGAATTTATACTGTAAAATGTCGTACTTCTGTTAACAGCTTCTGTTAGAAGGTTTTCAGAAATATTTCTTTTCCCTCCTGTCATCTGTCTAGATGGAAAAATGCATGTGTTCAGTGTTTGTTGGGTTTTGTTATGATAGTCTTGCTATGTTTGGTGCAGTACGCAAACTGAAATTTCAGGATACTGCTCTGATGGATGTGTTTGTCTTCAAGAGCTGTGTTATTTGTCTTGAAGAGCTATAGTTTTAGGGAAAAAATAACAAATGCTTATCATGGCATCAAATCTACAAGTAAGTAATTCCCTGAAGTTTGCATGGAGTTTAGCAAGTGTGAAGTCTTCAGAGTGCCATGTTGGTTCATGTTTGGATCAGGTTCCTTTGGAAAGGTACAGAGTTCTGCAGGAGAATTCTTCCCTGCCTTGACTTGGGGCTTGAGTCCAGTGTATTGACCCTACTGTTACTAAGTGTCCACAAGTCACTTTTTGTTGACTGATTTGTGATCTCTCTCTTGCAAATGTTTGTTTGTTAATGATGTAAATTATGATATTAAAAATGCAGTGTTTGCTGTTTATTAATAATCTTTTAATAGACACTGTACCTCTCTGATTCTTACGCAAATACATTGGCATCATCTGTGGCACGTTTCCAGGTATTGTTACCATCTATGTCAGACCACAGAGTCAGTGCAATGCATCCTACAAGTCTGAACTGTTAGGCAGAGCGTGAGTTTTTAAAGTTAAGCAACTCTAATAAAAAAGAAGTGGCTACTTGTGATGTATATTAAATGTTCCTGTAGTCTTTGGGCAGAGGTTGCTGTCAGCAGAGGGTGTTTTCCTTTTTCTGGTAACTTCATTGTAAGAATTTGCATATTTACTAACGCCTGTTTTTTCTCCTGCTTGTTTGTGGTAAGGATGTTGGATTTCGGTTTGACACGCTCCGTACCATCCTGCAACAGGAAGTTCTGCTGCAGGAGGATGTGGAACTGATTGAGTTCCTTGACCCCAGTATCCTGTCTGCAGGGCAGTGTAAGCAACAGGAAAACAGACAGCTTCCAACACTACGCTCCCTAGCAACTCCTAATATTTGGTATGGTACAAAGAATATCTACCACTCTATTCACTGAGAAACAAGCAAAAAATATATTGTGTGTTATTTATATAAAATGCAGTCCTTAAATCTTTGATCCAGAACTTCTGGAGAGAGTCCAGCACAGGGCCACCAAGATGATGAGGGNTGTGGAGTCTCCTTCCTTGGAGGTCTTCAAGACCCACCTGGACATGTTCCTATGCGACCTGATCTAGGTGGACCTGCTTCTGCAGGGGAGTTGGGCCAGATGATCTCTAAAGGTCCCTTCCAATCCTACCATTCTATGATTAGTGCTAAAATTTTTGTATAAACATATTTTTTACCTCAAGTATTTTAATTAAAAGAGTGAATTTCAATCTGAGATAGCTACATGAACATAAATGGATGCCTTGAAATCCTAATATGTGCGATATGAAACAACTAACACTGTTGATTAATTCAGGAATTTCTAAATCTATGTACTGGTGATTTTGATAAATGAGTCCTGATTGTGAAAACTGAATTGAACAATATTTTGCAGCGATCTTCATAAAATATGTTGGGCAGGAGGTGTTCATACAGTTAATTTTTACATATAGAATATCAGAAGAGCAAATTAAATCATACTTAAATAAAAACCATTCAAATCAGCAGAGGCAGGTGAAATTCACCCTAGAGTACTACTGAAGGAAGTAGTTGCATCAATGTGTGGCTTTCACCTGTGTTTGAAAAAGAACAAAGATGGTGGTTGTTCTGACGGTAACTTGCTCAGAAATGAACAGGTATAAGTAGATCAAAATATCTCATGACATAACCCAGTGCTATGTTTTCATACATGTGTTAAGAAAATAATAAAGTTCTTATAAAGCCACAACAGGTTAAAAACCCCAGTTGTTTAAGCTGTAATATGCCATTACCGATGCTCTCTGTCAAAAAAGAGAACTTTTGAATCAGATTTTCCCAGCGGTTTGCCCTGGTCCTCTCACTGTTCATTGTTTATTTCAGAACATAAATAAATAGTGAATATTGCTCAGCTTATGGATGACACTTAGTTTGTAAGTGTTTTGGCAGAATGGAGTTCAAAAGTAACTTGGCAAAATATCTTGAAATGAATAGAAAAGTTAATAAAGACAAAAATGTGATGCTACACTTGGGAAAGACAACAAACATAAAGTGATGAACAATTGGGTAGGCAGTACTGCTTCAGAGAAGAATTTGCACATGGTTGCAGAGCATAAATTAAATGTGTCAGCAAATTATTTTTAAAAGGGCAAATCTCATCCTGGTGCCCTTGTTATATAGAGGACACTGAGATGTACCTTTTGGCCAATATCCCTAAGCCTCGTGGTAGTACATCTGGTTTTGCATGCCACACTTGGAGAGACATAGCTAATTTAGAGACAGTCCAGAGCAATATCAGAAAAATAGTAAGATTAGAAAATGTCATCTTTTGGAAACATGAGGTTGTATTAGGATCGTTTGGCAAAAATTGAGACAGTTTAGATGGGATGGAACAATGTTACAATGTGTAGTTAATTAGAAGGTGATCATCAGTTTTCTGTTCAGAAAAGGGAAGGATATGAGGAAAAATAATGTGATTAATTTTCCAATGATTCAGACTGGACTTGTGGGAAATCTTTTAAACTCTAATGATGCAGAATACCTGGCTGAATATTGGAGTCTCCATTTTCTTCTTCAATTTGTCTGTGATGATCTGGATTAACCGGAAATTGAAAATGGACAGTGAACTCTTAAATCTCTTAAATATCTTAAAATCTCTTAAACTCTTAAATCTTACAGTATTTCATTTCTGTGATTCATTTGTGTATGTGTGGATGTGGTTTTTTGTTTTGTTTTGTTTTTTTAATGTGCCAAGGAATTTATAGACTGTGTATCTGTCTTTTTTAAAGTAAATGATACCTCTGAAGTATTTTAGCTCTGGACCTTAACTGAAACCTATCAGTAGCCCTGAAGAGTTAGCACTTGTAAAGCTGCTGAACTATGACCACAAAACTGTCCAGAAAATAGTAACCCAGAGATCGTGTTTGATTTTAGAAATGGGAAAACATTCCTGTGAATACTTCCAAACCTAAACAGGATATGCAGCTTTAAGGGGTGCATAAAGTTTATTGAGTTTTTCTAGATGAAAGTAACAGCTTTATAATATTTTTTTAAATGTTCTTGAGAAATAACTGAACTGAGATACTGGTAACACTGTTCTTCAAGGATATTCAAAATCTGCCAAATTATTGAAATGATTATTCAAGCCATCATTGTAAAAACATGTAATAACTAGTGATGTTTTGGTGTCCAAGTTAAATGAGTCAGAATCTGGAAAAAAATAAAGCTGGCATTGCTTGAGCATGTTGTTACCAAAAGAAACATTCTTTTCCCTACTGTACTCTTGAACCTGGAAGTGCAGATATTCCAGTTCCTACCCACCCTGGCTTATAATGCTGAGTAGTCAGGTTTGAGCTTTTTTTCTTTTCTTTTTATTTTTTTTAAGTCATATGTGTAAGAGAAACTGACCTTTCAAAGTGGTATGTTATTCTTCTATTTGTGCCATAAAAAAAGCCAGAGAAATATTTCCTTAGAGTATACTGACCAAGTAGTATCATGTAGGTATACGTCTAAATCTGCCACTAGGAGCAGTTTTCAGTGTTTACAGCTCCCATCAGGGCCTACATAAAAGCCTTATAGTAAGATGTCATAATCTCTAATGTAACCAAAAGCTTTATGATTTTCCCACTTGTTTGGCCTCAGGAATCTGTGGTTGATGGTACTTTCTCTGTTTACAGGGATGTCTCGCTGTTTCTTGCCTTTGTAAGTGCACTGCTTATGTTTCCTTCATGGTGGAAGGAATCCTCGTGGCTGCCGTGGGGACTAGTTCTGCTTGTGTATTCAGTCTTTCGAGTGTGGGGCACATGGAGGACGGCCAAGCTGCAAATGTCCCTGCGAAAATACTGTATCCAGCTGGAAGAAACAGTGGCAAATAGCCGAGCTTTTACTAATCTCGTGAGGAAAGCTCTACGACTCATTCAAGAAACCGAAGTAATTTCCAGAGGATTTACCCTGTGAGTCTATATTTCACTTTATTTAATATGAAGTTCCATTTAAACCAAATGTCTTCTAAAATTGTCTTGTTACACTATTTCCCATAACAAGTGGAATGACTAAAAACATAGTACCTAAAGCTTTTAATTTTCATAAAATGGTATAATTGCCATTCATTCTAAAAGTATTAATTCTAACAACTCAGTGTTGAAACACTGCATCCTAAAGGAGAGTTAAGTCTCACAGAACTTGTATGTCTTTGAAATCTCTACTCTGCTGGCAATGAAATACATGAAGAAATGGATTTTGAACCGGGAGTCATTTAGAAGGTTGGTTGTTTGAGGCTTTTTTGTGTTTTATATTACCAAATCTATAAAAGAAACTGACTTTCAGGTAATAAATAGTATTTTAAAAAACAAAATGACAGAAAACCATTGTATTTTTATTTAACAAATAATAGCCAGAAATAATGAGAAGACAGCAATCAGCAAAGACCATCAAAGGTTATCTCCCACTTCAAATAAAGTTTACTCTTCTTTTTCTTGCACACAATTGTTGAGAAGTTGGGATTCTTAAATTGTTTGCTGCTGAATTTGTCTCTCATCCACTTAAGGGGTGTGAAAGTGTTCCTGGTTATTTAGTTCTTGTAGCTATTTGGTAATTTTTGCTGTTTACCTTGTGAAAAGACATCAGAACATGTTCTGTGTATGCAATGATCCCAAAGCCAACAGGCCTGCTTCTGTGCACTCATTGTCATCTGTGCTTTTGCTTTATATCAATCTGTGGTTAGATACTTACCTGTGCCAGTTAGACTTAAGGTTAAAGGAGGTGGGAAATGCCTGCAGCTGAAATCCAGTTGACTTGTTTCTAAAAACAGTAAAAAATTTGCTTGTGTACAGCAAGAAATCGTTTGTTCATGCCAGCCTGACTATTCTGTGCTCAGGCACATGTTTTTACATGCAAGTTTAAAACTGTAGACTTAACATTTTGAATTCATTTTCTTGCTGAAGATACCTTCACTATGCTTTATTGAAGAAATGTTTCATTCTCCCTTTGGAATGCATAAGCATGTCTGCAGTCTGCCTAGCCATGTGTTTTGTTTTGGTTTGTTTTTTGCTGAAGAAGCATATAGTTGAGCAATAAGCAGTCTTATCTTTGTAAATGGGTTCTTAAAAGAAATTATTGTTAGGGCTTGTCCAAATTACAGATGAGAAAAACATTTGGATTTTTTCCTAAGTTTAAGCAAATGAACTTGTGGTCAATGTCTAAATTGCTGGTGCCTTGTTCTTTTGCTACATATCTTAGATAACAGATTAACAAAAAACAGACTGATCTTTAAGCTGATGCTTGATCAAATAGCCTCTTTACTTAAAACTTTGGCAAGGTCTTCAAAAGACTTTGGAGTATGGATGGAGTGGGAGAAGTCTGACTGTGCCAGCATCCTCACTGGAACAGTTGTCCAGTATGAAGAAGTCAATGCTGTACAGGTTTTGATTTTGTTAGCCTGGGGGAAGTTGTAACTCCAGAGTGTCCTTTTCAGCATATACGTTTGCAAGAGATGCTGCTGCACAGGGTACCATGAAATACTTTTCTTGAGACGGTGCTTCATGTATGATCCAAAAAAAAAAAGAGTTAACCCTTACAGAATTTTGCTAAAATAAACCTTAGCAGAAGAAAATTCTCCTGTAGTAATCTTGTCATAGTCTTAGTGCGTGTTCAAAAGAGTCACATGGCAATAGAAATGATTGCATCTGAAAAGTCAGATACAAGAGTATCTTGTGCCACTTGGCACTCTTAAAAAACAAGATTTCAACCCAGCAGCACAGCACTCAGCTTGATGATTTGTGTGCTGCTGATATAATATGCTGCTAGCTCAGCATAGTTTGGACTGTATTAACCATGTTGTGAATGGGAAGATACTAAAGCTGACATTTAAATAGTAATGAGTTCAGATTTTGCCTAGTTGTACTTGGCTAAATTCTGATATGGCAAGTACAGGTCCACAGCTTTAGCCTGAAGTTCCTTGTGTCCACCACTGTTTTTTCTCCCCATCGCACCATATGTTGTGATGTTCTTGTAGGCTAATTTGCATATGCTTTGAAATATCTGGGTTTTTTTTATTATTATTCTACCCTATTTGCCCCTTGTTAATTGATATTTGCCTGTTTCTGTAAATGTTCAATGACTCTAGATGATCTTTTGGTCAACTGTCCACTGGTATACTACTGTGTGATAGTGACTGCTATATGCTTAACTAATTCAAACATCATTTTGCCTTCATTCCCCTCTCACTCAAAAAACCCCAGAGCAACCACTTAGAAAAGGAACTAAGAACCCTGTAAGGACTCTGTTATATTATCTACTCTCAATGGCAACTGGATATTCTGATTTCAGAATGGCCTTCAGAAGTGTTTAATGCTGCTGTTGACATTTTAGGTATGGCTGTGTGGTACAAGCTCTGCGATGCAGAGGTGGCTGAGATCTCACAGCAGGGTAGTCTGGATTACACAAATTGTGGAGCCAAGGTAGTGCAGTGCTCTGCTTGGGCAGAATGGCAGTATTTCTATCTTACTGCTTCATGTTCAAATGAGACAAATGAAGCCTAATCACCAATTACAGCCTGGCATTTCTTTTGGGTGATGAAAGTTTGTCCATTGTCTTGCACATTATAAAATGAAAACTGTAGAAATAATGAAAGACTGCAGCAATAAGTAGCAAGTAGCTATTTCTTTGTCTGTCACTGAAGTAATGAGTTTTTCTGCAGAATGCTCCCTTTTGACTATATTTTAAACTGCAGTCAAACTCTATGAGCACATATTGGTGTATATAGTGTCTTTACAGTACTGTCTTCTTGTTGGAGTGCAGTGATAGTTTTTATTACTATGTCTATACAACTTTGTTAGAAGTTGAGAGCCTATTTAAAATTTGGCTTGTGAGATTAATGGAGAAATAAATCACTGTTATTTACAATTAAAATGAGTTTGGAGCAGTAGGAATGAGGAAATTGACCCTTAACCTTTTTTTCTTCATGCTATTTGTGGATGATACCCAAAGCTGATAACATTTTTTAAGTCAAATAAAATATATAGGAGATAAATGGAACATTAGGTTAGACATTTAGTCTGGCACATAGACATTTACAGAAAATTATGTTAAGATTACTGGAATAAAGAACAATTATTTTATTTTAAAAGTCTAAAACAAGCCTTTTGAGAAGGGAAGTAAATTGTTTTGCCGAATACTGGCAGTACATGCTATGCATGAATTGTGCTGTCTGTTCTGTATAGGAGCTAGAAATGCTAATGTCACTGTAGCAAAAGATGTATCTCTTTCTCTTCTTTATTATAGAAGAATTCTGCTTCTTTTCTTTGAACCTGCTTCTGACAATTCACCCAGGGCTTCAGTCTACAAACTGATGTGAGAGTTTAGCCATAAGCCTTTCTGGTTGTTACCTTCAAAAGCTAGGGAAAGAGATTGGCACGTACTACATGGCATGCTGTGTTCCCTAATGAATCATGTGACAAGACTAGCATTTGAAATTTACATTTATAAATTGAAATTAACAAAATATCTTTGTGTTTCATTCAGATTTTAAAGTATTTTACGAGCTGTTATATAAACTATTATAATACCACTCACATCATTTAATATGGTACTTCAGCTAGCATATTCAATGTACTGCAGTATTTGGCATGAATATCCTTGTTAATCGTGTTTAACACACTGATACGAGTCCAGCCATGCTCACTGGGTGGGCTTTTCGTATTTGACAGGGAAGGCAATGAGCCATTTCCCTTCTCTGTCAATGTGCAGCATGGTCCAGCTAAGGACATACAGTAGGACTGACATCTTTTACAGCAGGGTCAGCTCTGCTGGCTTAGTCAGCTCTTCAGTCAAATGGACTACCGAAATAGTTACCAATGCATCAACCCAACTAATTTTTGCCAGGTACCCTCCATGCTTTTCCCTTTTAAGTGACTGTGAACATGAAATCATTTCCTCCCCATGCCCTGGGAAAGGTGAGAGCAGAAGCAGGCTTTCAGTCTCCAAACAGTTCACCACAATTCATCATCCCGTTGTTAGCACTACATCCTTTCCTAAATTGCTCCTGGTGAAAACAGTTTCAGCAAGTAGAGTGCACCTAAGCTATTTTCAGTGCCTCAATAGTAGGTTTGGCATCAGGCTGTATGTGAATAGATATAACTGGTTATTGATCTTTTTTTCCTTTTCTACAGCTCAATCTTACACAGACATTTTTAGCATTCACCCAGTTTACAATTCAATTTATTTCCAGATGAGGCAATTGCTTACAGTTCTAAAGTCATTCTGCAGTACATTATAATAGACAAATGGAACAGTTTCTTTTAAATGGTATACTCACTTGAACATGTGGAAACCAATATATATTTTCAGATATGCTTGTAGAGTTGCATACATTTAATGTGTTTACCTGTCAGACTTGCACAAACACACCTGTGATTCATTGCATGACAACAAAGTCTATGTGACCACTCACTAGAGAAGATTCTGCATGGAAAAAGTTGAAAGAATATAGTGTTTTGCATGAGAAACAGTATGTAGCACCACATTTTTTTTGCAAAAATTGTTAAAAGAACAAATTTGCGTATATAGATGTAGATGTTAAATATGCGTGTGTTAAAACTTCCAAGGCTTACAAAAGGCTTGTGATAGTTTTGCATCAGACAGAATGTTACGGTCTGTCTCCTCTTAGCATATCATTTTCTAAAACTTTGGAGAACAAGAATGTCCTCAGGGGTTTTGCCATGGCTCAAATGAGAATAGAGTCAGGCTGTCTACTGAGGAATCCTGGCTGCTTATCTGAAAGTTTGATTAAATGTTTCATTGATACGATGGATTTTTTTTTTTGTCGTTGTTCTTATAGTTACTGAATAGTTTGAAAAAGTTTTCTAAGTAATGGAATGAGCAAACTGATGTACTATCTTTTAAAAATACTTTAGGACATCTGTACAGTTGTATCACATTTTACTTTTCAAGTTTGCTTGACAGGGTCAGTGCCGCTTGCCCATTTAATAAAACTGGACAGCATCCTAGTCAGCATCTTATTGGTCTCCGGAAAGCCGTTTATCGATCTGTCAGAGCCAACTTTCGAGCTTCAAGACTGGCTACTCTATACATGCTGAAAAAATATCCTTTTTGTAAAAACCCATGAATCCAGATAGTCTGTGTTACCTACCTGTGGACGTGACAATAGAGTTAAATGTCTAGAAATGTACAGTATCTACTTGTTTATCTAAACGAGATTAAAAAAACATAGCAGAGTAAATCTGGGTTTTTGCTTGATTGGGAACCTTCTTAAAATGTTTGTCTTTTTGTGTACTGTGCAGTGTAAGATTCTGTGCACTGCATACATTGTCGCAGCCACTGACACCCATGTCTTTGGACTGAGAACAGGTAATGTGTTTCAGAGTCCTTCAGGATTCTGTTTTATGTTTTCTTTTAGACATCTTTTCCCTTGCACTAAAATACCATCTTCTCTAAACAATATGGCCTTTCACTTGACATCCCTTTGTTCAAGGGTAAGTTGATTTCCTGTTTCAGACAGTTTGGGTGAAACTCTGATTACATTAACTAGCCAAAGAGTGAGGAGTTACTACTCTGAACCAAAGCAGAACACTTTGTTCAGATTGCATTTTGTCAAGTGTCATCCATATTTCTTTTGTGAATTATATACTTTTTTTAATGGCATTAGCATTTCAAGGGTTTTTTTCAATGTTTATTGTACTATATAGGAAATAAGAATGTGTCAACCCTGTATTATACCAAAAATAAAACATGTATGTTCCTGGTCTGAAAAAACACATGTAGGGAAACAAAGGTGATGGTGAGTGTTGAAAATCTGACATGACAAATTACTTGTTCTGTCTTCCTGGAACATAATATTTTACTAACACATTTTGCCTGGCAAATGGCTTGATGTATACACAAATACAGACACACACACTCAGACACACACAAAGCGACAAGTGGGTGCATTCACTTTGAAGGAAATTAGATTTTCTTTGCAAAATAATAACTTATGCAGGGATAGTCAGCCTCATTCTGGAGTCAAGACTTCACTCGGCTCTGAGGAATAAAGTGCATTTGCTATGTAAAGAAAAAAAATACTCTGTTTCAGATACATTAATAAGAGCAACTGACACCTAGCTTGGTAATAGACTCAACAATCACTTCCAAGAACATGGGAAGAGAGATTTGAAAGTAGGGTGAGCTAACATGGCCTTCCCAAATATTCTCCAGCAGTGGTTATGGAAGGTGTGTAGATTGTTGCTATGGTTGGAGAGTTACAGGTTCAAGGAATCGTAGAATCATAGAATGGTAGGGTTGGAAGGGACCTTTAGAGATCATCTAGTCCAACTCCCCTGCAGAAGCAGGTTCACCTAGATCAAGTGGCACAGGAACATGTCCAGGCGGGTCTTGAAGACTGTCCACTAGTTTAAGGAGTAGCTTTTAAATTAACGAGTGGGAGAGAAGAAAGTGTTGTTTATATTGGGTAAGTTGACATTTATATTTGTCTTTGAAAATGTTTTAAGATAGAAGTTCCATTATATCAAATTGCCATGCAGATATCACAGTAGTATGAGCCAGCAGAAATAAATGGCCAAAAATTTGCTGAAGTTGCATGTGTATAGATGGGTTCTTGACAAATGGAAAGAGAAGCATTATGTTTGTGCAGAACACAGTGGCAAAAACAGCGGTAGCCTGTGAGCCAAGATGGCAGGCAGAGCCAAATCTGCAGTGCTTGAAAACTGAAAGTAAGGAATTAAAATGTAAGGAAGGTGAGTAAAGGATTCCTCCACTTCACCAGGGTAACTAAGAGCAGCTTTAAGGTAGTTCCATGTTGCCTTAGTTTGAATTTTTCCCTGCATATCATGAATGCCTGAAAATGTTATGCATATTACATGAGTATTGATGGCAAAGAGCATCTTTCAAATAGATTATGAAGTTAAATAGTAATCTTCTGCTGGAGGGGCCAAAGATTCCTTCACGTTAAAAACATTCACAGCTGTTACTTTTGTGACAACTTTAATGCCCTTGTTCGTCATCAGATTGTTAGCACAAGTCTGGCCTAGAGTAAGTAGAAAGAGGAACTTGAGAGATTAAATATAGGAGTGAAGTGATAACTTGAAGGAAGGGAATGTTAATAAAGGAAAGGGACTTCCATCCAAAGTCTGAAAATGAGATCCTAGTTCTGACTTTTACAGTTCTTTTAATAAGTCCTGGTTTGCACAAAATCAGAAGATATTCTTGGCTTTAGCTCTTCTAGGTAATTTGAGTGTAAATTACTGAATTACTGCTTGGAATTTACTTTTTCTGAGCATTGCAAGAGACATAAATCCAGTAGCACTTAGTGATTTAGTAAATATGTTAAAGGGAGATCTGTCTGACAAACCTGGTACAGAGAATAAAAAATCTTAATTAACAGTTTTATTCATGGCAACATGAGTTGCATAAATGCGATATATTAGCATTATTCACGTCAATAAAACTAGAAGTTCAGCAATATTGGCTTGTGGCTAGTGTGCCCCTTTTTAGCTAGACAACTGCTTTCAGTGAGTAGATTACTTTAATACTAACCTAATTAAAATGTTTCCCTGAAAAATGGAAAAAAGATATAATTATACTTTAGCCTTACAGCAGGCACTTGTATCAAACTTCATGAACCAGTAGTTTAGTGAGATGGAAAGTCATATTCCTTACATTTTATGTGAGGGGGCAGTGAAGTACTTGCAGAAACAATTCAGCATTTTCTCGTGCCATTCTTATTGATTTGTTCATATCAGCAAGGGTAAATTGCTCAAAATCGTCCGCAAAAAAGTCAGAAGGGAGAAGAGTATTTTGTTTTAAATTGGAAGATAAGAGTATAGCAGGATGCAATGGCTGAAAGCTTAAGCTAGAAATTTGGCATTTTGGGATATGTATTTGCAAGGTGTTGTGCAGACCAGTCACTACTAGCTCAACAAATCTGAGCACTCCATTGCATTGTGCAATAACTCGCAATACTCAGCTGACATGTTGGTTGCTTAATGTTTTTATACTTAAGAGCCTTATGACTCTGCAGCATGGGAATTTATGGTTTATTCACAGATTTAATTATATGCAGGCTGGATGGAGGTAATGTTGTAGCTTATGTTTCTGGATGATGTTAATAGTCTCACTCTCAACTGTTGCAAGATAATTAGATATTCCATTTCCATTGAACTATATTGATAGGTAGGACCTGGGCATTGGATCATATAAACTGAATAAACCTATATAGAAACTGAAACAACTTACTTTGGTTGTAAGTGACAGGTGGCAAGACATAAATACTGATATAAAATGAGACATTGGTTAGCAGTATTTTAAACTGAATGATGTCTTACTCTGTAAAGGTGCAGTGAATATAAAATGCATTCTGTCTGCTTGAGAAGCACTGAGCACAGGGAAACTTGTAAATTCCTCTACTAAATCTAGTAAAAAAATGTTCCTTCTCCTCTGTATACATTTAGGTATTGCATCATTAAATGTTAGAAAAACACACATCTTATAATTTGGGAAAGAGAAATTTCACACAAGAAAACAATACCCTAAATAAAGAATAGTGCCCTCTTTGGGTCATAAAAGCCTAAATCCGAAATCCGATGGTGGAAGATCAGAGTAAAGGTGCTTGGGCATTTTTCAGTGATGTTTCTTCCTTGACCAGCCAACTTATCACATGTTTAGCTCATCCCCTCCCTTCTGGTGAGATGCTGAGAATTTTCTGGAAGAGCAGTTTGGATTGCTCAGAGATATTGAGAGGCCCTCCTTTTAGATGGGAATTTTGAAGGGCAAAGTATGAATATGAAATTGTTACGTACATTAGTGCTCTTGCTTTTCTGTGGATAAATACAATTTGCCTCTTGACAGAGGTCAGACATTCACTGTACAGATGTTTTATTCTGGATTTGACAGTTTATTTTTACATGGCTTTGCCTTTTCTTCTTTCAAGCTAATAAGGAGTGTAAACAAGTGAGTGAAATATTTGCAGAGAAAACATTAGCACTAAAAATACTTACATTTTAGAGCAAAGCACATGTTTCTGTTTATGTGTATGTTTGTGTGTACATGTTTAAACATTCTAAAGGTGTAGTCCTTAGGAAATTAATGGGGGTTTGGATCACTTCTCTGTTTTTATCTATCCCATAGAAATGGAAGAGGGAGGGACGCAATAGAGGAGGGCAGGGCAAACCACACATTTTAGATGTTCCCTAGAAATTGGGTGGGGTTTTTTTTAGCTTAGAAATGTATCTTAGAAATTCACGTGTCCAAACTGGGTTTTCTGATGTTCCTTCTGTTCAAAATTTCTTGTTGCAGAAAAATATGAACAGGGAATATAGTTAGTCTCCGAGATAACTGGTCCTGAAGGATTTTGACCTGACTTTTCAATCTCTGATGGAGTTAGCATCCTCATCCCATGTGCTCCATCTGCTGGACATGCTGCCAGGTTAACTTGGAATCGACACTGTTTGTGTAAGGCAGCAGCTGGTGGCAAGAATAGATTGTGTTTCTGAGTGATTTGCATTATGTTTTTTTTTATCTGCATTCATGCTTCTGGAGAACATTCAGTAGGCATCTTTCTTCCTGGACTTAGGGGAGAAATGTAGTTGATTAGAGCCTGGACATTTAGCATTGCCACAGTAACTTTATTTCATACACTGATCTATTCAAGGTGTAAAAATTTTCTTGAGCAAACCATTATAACAAATTTAATCCTGGGAGTATTTAGCAGGTGGAAAAATTGTGAATGAAAGCAAGTGGAAGAGAACACTTTAGTTGGACAGGAGACGGGTGCTTGCAATTGGCTTTTTATGCCCCAAGAGATGAGAGTGTTTAGTTTGTAAATAATAATATAAATTAAAAACAATTAAATCAAGGCCTTATATTCATGAATGCTTTGCAAATGATTTTTTAAATGTATTTCTGTGGAACAAATGTGCTTAATGGCCATAAGTTGTAAGTTTTTGTTTTAAGGCATATTTTACTATTTTTGTGCCTGAGTAGCTACCGAAAATGCACAGAAATCTTGAACTGTTCCTCCTCTCCCTTCCCCAGCATGAGGTTAGCCTAAATTTAGTGCTATTTTAAAATAAAAGCTGCCTACTCTATGAATTATTTTTATCTGTGTTCTGATATCAGTTATATTGTGCTTACTTCCTACTTGTTAAGGATTTCTAAAAACTAGAAATACGCATTTCATTGTCAGAATTTAAATGTGCTGTATCATGTTGGTAGATAACGGTTTGCCACTGTTCCTGCTGAGATCACGGTTGCTTTACAGTGATACTATCAATAAAATTAATGGTATGACAGGCTGGGAGCTCCTGTTTTTCACAGTACTATATGAAATGTCAAAGAGCAGTTACATCTTTGAGCAGTCTCTCCATTGATGGAACTCACAGGGAATTCCCATCATCCTGAGTTTGGTCTGTAACGTAGGCTACTGCTGAAACTTAAACCTGCACATTTGTTCTGCTCTTTCTTCTGTTAAATACATGATTTCTGGTTTAGGATTGACATGAGCTACTTCTTGGAAACTCAGTATTTAAAGATATTTTCCTCACTTGAAAGACATGTATGGATTTTTCATCTATCAGGTTTGTTTCTTTTTATGTGTTTGTATTTAGACAAAGGTGTTTGTCCATGTATTATCTTTTGTCCTTCTAAGAGCCTTTAGAACTCTCAATAAGGGTTGCAAAATATTCAATTAAACAGTAATCAGGTGGTTTTAAGGGTGGAATGTACGTGCTTTCATACAATTTGCCAGAAATAAGAAACCCTACTAGATTTTTTTCCTAATCTGTATGTTTAATGCAAAAGTAGTTTTGTTAACCACCTTAACTCCAGCTAAACCTACCCTCTGAACTCGGAGAGTGACAATGTAACCAGCTACATCTGTGTAGTCCCCTTTAAGGAGCTGGGTCTGGGACTGAGCGAAGAGCAGGTCTCTGAAGAGGAGGCACACAATCTAACTGATGGCTTCAGCTTGCCTGCACTCAAGGTAACCTCTCCTAGGACATCTACATCCACACAGGCTCCTGGTGAAAGCCTCTTTCAGTTGTCACGAAGCCTTGGGTCTTGTACCTATTAGCTTGTAGTTACAATCAACTGAAGGGGAGGGTATACTCGGTCTTATGTCATGTGTTTCCACATTTTTTGGCAATTAGGTGATTTCTTTTTGAATCTAGTTGAAGAGAAGTTGCACAATACAACTGTTGGGTTTCTTTCCCCTGCAAATGATGTACGTTCAAGTCAGTGTTTTATAATGGTCTTCATCAGTCTCATTTTAAACGTGATTTTTTGCTCTCTGATTTCACTTGATCCCAGCTGAATAAAATAATTTCCAGATTTAGACTTACATCTTCTTTAGCTAATCTCTCTTGACTTGAATAAAAAGAGAGACATCAGAAGATATAAATTAGTTGTAATTGCCAAAGGGAATAGCTGCATGTAGTTAGACTGAGGAACAGAAATCATAAACTTGGACTCCTGCTGTCATGAGCCACTCTGGTTCTTTGATCTTTGGAAAACATTTAACTGAACAGAATGACAACCATATAATGGCCTTTTTATCTATTTTGTTTTCAGATGGTAGGTATTCTAATTTGCATGAGTCAATGTTTGCAGTTGGAAAGAAGACCTAATTTGAATGCAAGCCTTCCACACACTAGTGGGTCTCTGCTGAGACAGTTCCCTTTTAACATTTTTTAAATGGAAAATTCCATTATTATGTGACTTCTCTGTTTCTGTGGGGTTGGCTTTTGTTGCATTTTAGTCACTTAATTTCTAGACCTTGACTTCTTTTGTTCTGGTAGTGAATGTCACCAGTAATAGTGATTGCTAAGCTTTGAGACTTTAGTCTAATTATTTGTAAACCAAGAGCTACATCAGATGTAAGCTTTTGGGATTTATTTTCTTGCCTTTTCATTAACTGAAGTTCTAATTGCAACCATGCAAGCCCACTTCTTTTTAAGCACAAGAAGCCAGTCAGAGTTGCCCAAGCTTGTAAGTCTTTGTTTACCTGCAATTTGCAGCAATTCAACTGAAATCTGTTTTACTTAAACCGGTTGGGATGCTTTCTGAATACAGTTAAGAGCTTGCTACTAATAAATCTCAGTTTATTTTAACTTATGACAGTGATGTAGGTTGAGTGGGATGTAGCTGAACCAAGCTAAATTAACATAAATAAGTCCTTAGGAGATTCCTGTGTAAATAATAAAATAGATACACTTTGATAACCTTGGGACATATTTGTGTTGCAGGCCCTGGATTTATGTGTAGTCCTCTTCAGTTTGGGTTTGTTGTTTTTTTTTTTAATTTGAAAAAACTTGTCTTTATATTAAAATGCAAGTAGAATACAGACATGGATCCAGATTTGGTTAATATTCTAATTTTCATTCAAGCCCATGTTTAGGCCTTATGACAAATGTAGCCTGTGTCTTTTGGCTACCTTGTCCTTGAACTAAACCAATTTAAAAAGTGAAAAATTTTATCTTGAGAAAAAATACTGATTTAAGCTTAGGAGAGACAATTGGATGTTTTTAAGTGTCAGTAAAAATCATCAGAAGTCACTGACAGAGCAAGCTATTTGCAACCCTAAATACATCTGGCATTTCCTTTCTCTTGTCATTGTACCTTATTTTTAGGTAGGATTTATTTTCTTTTTAGTATGAACAATTCATAAAGTGTGCTACTATTTCACTGCTTTTGCTTTATGTCTGATGGAAAGGATTAGTCTTTTGTGCTTGTTATAGCACGAGCTCTTGATTTGCCATTCAGGGCACTGCACCTTGAGGGACACTTGAGTGATTGCTGCCCATTAGTGTGCTGCTTATTTTAGCGCCCAGACAAATCACAGTCTTGCATGTGAGCTGCAAATTAATTTCATGTCATTCTGTATTCTTTCTTCTCATAACCATCTTTTGTAAATTGAGATTTTTTTTTTCTTTTGGAGTATTTTGTATTTTATCAGTTTGCATCCAAGTATTTTTATATACCCTTGGGATGTATCAGACCACATCTGTCTGAAAGCGTTTAATTTTTTGTGTTACTATTCTGAATGTTCTGCTCTTGATTGTTTGCACACTGGAAAAAAACTTGCTACTTGTCCATAGTAGTTGGGAGTACAAACATGTAAATACGTGATTCAAATACTGTAGATCCAAAATCTCAGAATAATTGTGGGTCCTATTCTGTAACTGAGGGGTGTGGAAAAAGGCATGATGAGTAATTACTTTGTCTTCCTCAGTCTGGAATGCTTGAGAACAAATGTCAGATTATACCACATAGTCACCTACAGTAGGTCCCTTTGAATGAGGGTCAGTATTGCAGAGAAAAGTGTCATAACCTGTTCTGTCATGGTCTACTGAGCTAACAGCCTTCTCTAAACTGAAACAGTTCTTTTCATTTCATTGGAAGCCCTCAATAAATTGAAATTTTGGGTTTCCTTGCTCCCAGATGGACTGACTTCTTTTGTACCATATATAACATTGTGAATTGATTCATTTCTTCTAAGGAGTCTTTCCGTCCTTAGTGGTGTTGGTGAAATTTCTCACTTCAGTTGAAAAAAGAAAACAATTAAGTTAGCAGCTCAGCTTTCTTCAGATGTAGAATGGGTTTTTTTGTTGAAATACAGGGCAATTAGACTCACGTTTCAAGGTTGGATGTGGGATAGTGCAGTATTTAGTAGATTGTAGAAGTGATAGTTTGGCATTATGAAGGAAAAAATGTCTTTGTTGCAACTGGAATTTTGGCAGCCCTTTATGAGCTGTAGAGTATATGGAGATTATAGCAAATAGTGAAACTGCCTGATGAGAATGTGTGTTTTTAGGCCTCTGACAATCTTCTGAGCTTAATTGCATGTAATATCCTTCATCGGGGAATTAACAATCACCTCTAAAGTTCACAAGATAGGAACCTTTCATGGTCTGGGATATCCCTCAAAGACATTCAGTGGATTCTTGCAATTTTTCAAAATTCCTATTGCTGGCCAAGGAATGTTTTCCTGTGGTGTATCTGTATATTTACTTTGGAGGCTTGCTCCCTTCCCAGGTGCAGAGAGCTAACTCTACCCTGTTTTGCAGGTCCTCTTTCAACTCTGGGTAGGGCAGAGCTCAGAATTCTTCAGGAGGCTGGTGCTGCTGCTCTCCCCAGCCAATGCATCCCCCAAGCCTTTGGTCTCTCCTGAACGGCTGCCTCATCACATCCTGTCTGATGTGACTCAAGGCCTACCTCACACACACGCTGCCTGCTTAGAGGAGCTTAAGCGAAGCTATGAGTTTTATCGGTACTTTGAGACTCAGCACCAGTCGGGTTTTGAACGGCCAACCAGAGCAAAGCAGAAGTCAAGGGAGCTGAACAGTCTTCAGACAGCGGTGCGCAGCTTGCAGCTTCATCTCAAGGCACTGCTCAATGAGTAAGTGTACAGATGAATTAAGGGAATATGCCCCATAGAAAGAAGGCTTTAAACTTGAGTCCGTTCTATTGTTAGCCTCCTATCCCAGATTAAACAAGGCAGATATGTACAGTCATTACAACCATAATCATACCTTCACATAGTATAGGGTAAAAGATCCTTGGTTTACTATGGAATCTGATACTGTTGCCTGGTTATTCTCTTAAGTTTCTGGTGAAAATTCAAAGCTATACAGTGCATTAAGACCTTGCCTCGCTTTTGGCGCTCCCTTGAAAAAAATCTGCAAACATAGGTATCTTTCGTTGATTTTGCAACATACCAAATGCTTTATAAGAAAGTTTAGCTCACACTAACTACGTAGTAAATATTTTTCAAAGATATGTCACTGCCTCGGTGAAATAGTTGAAACTGTCCTACTCATTTAATCTTACATGTAAGAGTTACTATAATAAATGCAGGGGAGCAATATATCTTGATGTGTAGAAAGGATATTATTTTTAAATTTTGGGGCATCTTTGAGGAGTTGGCTGAGTTAGATCTATAAAACATGAGGAAAATAACAGGATATTAAATGAAATACTTGAAGGAATGGGGAAGTCAAATATTTATTATTACTTCTGTTTGTCTCCTCATCACTTAGGGTAATAATTCTTGAGGATGAACTTGAGAAACTCGTTAGCACTAAGGAGACAACTGAGTTGACAACAGAAGCTCATCAGGTTCTGGAACAAAAACTAAAATTTATTCAGCCTCACATCCAGGCGAGCAACAGTTGCTGGGAAGAAGCTATTTCTCAGGTGGAAAAAATGAGTGGAAAAAGCCCAAATAAAAAAGGTAAATATGAGACATTAATTTAGCAACTAATGGGATACACTGCAGAGTTGGAGTGTTCAAATGGATCAAAGGCAGCCCCTTCAGCCCACATATCAGAATTTTAGCTGAAGATCTTACAACCACAGATTTTGAAAAACTATATACTTATGTCAGGCTTTTTCTGTTGTGTTGGACCTAGAAGTTTTGTTTCAGGAAAAAAAAAATGTAAAGATGTTAATTCAGTGAGTTAGGCCTACAGATTCAGGTTGTTAGATTTCTGGGTATTGGCCAATAGTGGCTTTTGGCCTTTGATGGGTAAATCACATGAGAAGGGGTAGGCTTTTTTTTTTTTTCATTTATTTACTGGATAAAAATGACACAGTTAATTGAAATGTCAATGACATTTTCATGAAACTTTCTCGACTGTAATGTTTCCTGGAACATTTTAAATGGTAGAGGATCTGTGGAGCTTGTAGCACCCATTTACCTGCTCTCTGAGAGAGAGGATTAATCTTCTGTGTGCTTAAAGTCATGCTGAACAGCATATCCTAATGTTTTGCCTTATGTCACTCTCCTTAATGACCTGTACTGTCCATGCTGTTCTCCTTGTGAATCACTAGATTAAATAATGAAGTGAACTTTGGCTCTCCTGACGTGGAGTTGAGCCTATCATTTCTAATATTTCTTTTTTCCAGGGGCTTTTTTACTGTCCTTGGAAGGCATAGCCCAGCATCTTAAAAATGCTGGGAATGGAGACTGCATTAGGAAAATTATTACTTGGAGCAACAGCAAGTTAGCTATAGAAATCCAAATTTGTAGTGAGCTAAACTCTTGGTGATACATAGGTGGGATATCCAGCAGTTGAGTGAAGATTGCTATGGGCCTAGAGGCATGCAAGCTGACCTTGTTCATGCTTACATCAGAACTGGGAGCACTGAGAGGCCTAATGTGGGCTCTGTGCAGGTCCAGACATGGTATAACCAAATTTGTGTGTACACTGCCTGAGAGTCTAGTCTTACAGCTTCCCTCTCAGTACAGCACAAAGCACCCTGTGAAGGTATTAAATGGAGTCTGATACCTGTGCATGTGCTAACTTGTGTTTTATTGATGCCCTCCACAACCAGCAGTTCCACTGATTTTTCTCCCGTTTTCCTTCAATGTTCTTCGCAGACTGCATGCCACAGTATTTTTAGTTGTTTAGTTTTATTTTTACTTTATGTATAAATTTCACAGAAGGCACTTTTAACTTGCTTCCTTTTAAAGGGAGGGATTGCGTGGGAAATGAAAGATTAAAAAATCCATCACTTTCACTTTTGCCTTGTGACTTTTGGAGATGTGCTGGGGCTGAATCTCTGTTTTGCAAAAAATTTACTGAATTACTCCATAGGAGCTATTTTTAAATTATGTTGGTCATTGAAAACTGGTTTTATCTGACTGCATTTGACTTTCCTGAAACATTTCTAAAGCAGCCCAGTTTCTGTGAGTTCATGTTTTCAAGCTGTGCATGAAATCAAGTCTAATTCTTCTGCCTGTCTACAAATCTTAACAGCTGCTCTGTCAGTCATGATTATGTGATTTACTTCATTAAATTTCCACATCTTTTTTTTTTTTCAATGCTTCATAAAAGCTCTTCAGAAGAAGATACCTTCCTGCTGAAACAATACAGCAGCTAAGTGCATCTTTCTTTCATCCTCATGCATTACTTTCCGAAACTGAATCTTTGAACTAGAGCTGTAGTGAGAACTCCATGGTAGTAGAACATTGTGTCTAAGGGATGCCCAGCCCTTTTGCTGCAACAGATGTTTAGTTTTAACTGACTGGTTCAACAAGTAGAGCAGAGGGAATACCATTTTCATTGTCAATTATGAACACTGTTGAGGATGGAGCTTTTTCTGATGGCTTAGACCTGGTTTTGAGAGAAAATATTTCATTATATAAAAGCTGTATATATTTGTGAAATATTTTTAACAGTATCTCATAATTATGCTTAGTATGTAAACAAAATAAGGGATTCTCGCTGCTTCATCTATAAATACAAAATGTATCCAGTACTTAAATTTACTGTGTGCTTCAGTTTTGTTCTTTACCATGTTTAGATACCGAGCAAAAATGTACCTTTACTTGTTCTTCTTGATTCCTACTGCACTCAGCAGAGGAAAGTTTCCTTCCATGAGAAGCAGAAGGCAGCTCAGCAGTTGCAACAGCAAAGGGCCTGTATTGCTCTGCAGAGAGGAAGAAACTAATTTTACAGAATGGAGTACTGTTTATGGCTAGTTACAATGTTGTTTCAGTGATCTTTGCAATAATATTCTTCAAACTGTTTAAATTCCATCCTTTTTCTTTTAAACTGTTTCTATCTTTGCAAACATATACAGCATTTTCAGATATTTCTAAGGGCAAGGCCATAGTACACTGCTCAAGCTCATGGATCTTGCAGTCCTTTGATCCACTAGAGAGCAACCAAAGCAACAGCAGTTTTAAATGCTGTGAATTCATGATCTCGAAGCATATCCTTAGCAACAGCATTATTCCTCATAGGTGGCAAACAGAGCAGCCTGTATGTACTAGAGCAGCTGGTTTACTCCTCTGATTTGGACAGGCAAGCTTTTAGTTGGTAACTTCCATATACTTTTCCAAATTTGTCTGGAGCATATTTCTGTTGTTGCTGACATTTAAAATATTTTTATTACAAGACCATGTTAGGCAATGGACAAGGGAGCTTGATATTTGTACAATAAATCTGTCGTGTCAACTTACTTGAAATTTCATTATCTGCTCCACTTTTCTTTTAAACTTTGCGTTTAGATACTTTTGGAATGTCAGATCTTTAGCTCAGCCCAGCAGAGAATCACTTACTTTCCTGCAAAATCAAGTAACTGAGTACCACTAAAATTGTCATCAACGTGAAGTGCCTACTTTCACAGTACTATCCCTAAGTAGTCAGTGTGTTGATCGGAAATTGAAATTAAGGATAGATGGAGTTTGGTGAGGTCATCTAGCCCATTTCCTTTCTCAAGGCTAAATTAGTGATGATGAGTAAATACTGTTTGCCAGTTCCTAGAAACCTCTCTTTAGAGACATTTTACAGGATTTCCAGGCATCTATTCCAGCACTTAACTCCATTACCAGTAGACAGTTATTACTGAATATAAATATCTCTTGGTTCAATTTCAAAGCAATACTTTTGGTCCATCTACCATGGAAGTCCATTCCTTCTTTATAGCCCTTACATTTTTTAAGATAGTTAATATGTTTCTTTTATCATTTCTACATTATACCGTATCCTTCAACTCCTCCCTGACAACTATGCTTTATTTAGCAATCTGATCATTTCCACTGTTTTCCTCCAGATTCCCTCTAGTTGGTCCACAATATTATTGACTGGAGGAGCCCCAGACTGGGCACCATGTTCCATCCACAGCCTGCTCAGTGACAGAGTAGAAATGTATTTCACATGTCTAACAGTGCTGTTGTTCATAGGTACTAGTATATAGTTTGGCTTTTTGTTTGCAGCAGGGTACAGTTGATGACTAGGCTCCTCACATCTTTTTCTTGATGATGCTGCCCAGTCGGTTGTCATATATTTGTGCATTTGACTATTCCACAGCACAAAAATGTACAGCCACCATCACCAAACTGCTTTATCAGAAATCTAATACTTCCTGGGCCATATCTCTGATTTTCCACTACTATTTTTGATTCTAATTGTGCCCTTCAGTATCCTTGCAGATTATCCCAGCATCAGCAGATGTAATATGCTGAAACACTTTTCTTCCACCTATTTCAAATGTTAAAAAGTATTGGACCTGAAACAAATCCTCATTCAATATATTGTTCCTGTGTGAAAATGGTAACTACACTCTGATTAACCAAGAGACTGTTCTATGCACCTAATAACAATTTCTCCTGGCCTATGCATTTTGTTTATGAGTATGTCATGGCACTGTGTCAAAAGCCATACTGAAAACAAAAAGCAGAACATTTTTGGCTTCATTCTATTCATAAGACCCATTATTGCACTGGAAAATTAAATTGGGGTGAATTGACATCTTCTGTTCTCAACAAACCCACACTGGCTGTCACTCCCTTGCTACCTTCCAAATAATTTCTTGTAAATTTTGCTTGATTATTTCTTCCAGTGTTTTCAAGTTTTGAAACGGATTTGCCTGTAATTTTACTATCTTACTGCTTTTTTTAGACATGGGCACCAAGTCTCTTTTCTTATTTTACCAATTTTTCTTGCAGTCTGCAGGTTTTCATCAGGCTCAGCTTATATCACAATAGCTAAATTATTTAAATGTTCTCTAACAGTGTTTCAAAGTATTCTGACTAGACTTTGCACCATTTTTGTGTGTGTCCTGCCTAATGAAAATGCCTGGACTCTGCCTGAGTCAAAAACATAATTCAACACTCACTCTTACCTTTTTTTTTTTAATCCCTTTTCTTCTTTCCCCCTAAAGGCAAACTTGAAGTTTCCTGTGACAACCTACAGCGTACTACAGTACCTTTAACACAACCTGCCATATACATAGAAAACAAAGATCCAATCCCTGAAGAGCAGGTAAAAAAAAAATAAAATAGGTCCATTAAAAATAATAACTGAGGCTTGTTTACTGTATCCATTCCTTTTTCAGTTGCTTGTAACATTTCATAATTGGACTTACAGAAAAAAAACACCACTGTATATTACTTTTGCTGTTCCATGGGAAGGTATTCCCCATCCTGGAAAAAAAGAGCACTAGCATTCACTTCTTCCCATCCATATTATTGGAAATAAGTGGCAAAAGGAGAACAGCAGCACAAGTCAGAGTAATATAGAAAAATGTGAATCGCTGAAAGGTGGTATGTAAAATAGAGTCCTACTTCCATATTGTTAGATGAAGTGATACAGCTGCAGAAGTGACAAGTTCCTGAACAAACCAGCCTGTCTTCAGTTTAAATAATCTCTGTCTTGTTGGATACCTCAACCAGACTGTGACACTGAACACCTTTGTATTTTTTGGGGAACTGTGTGTGGTAGTTGGGCTGTCTTAGAGAGAGGCTGGCCTCCTCCATCCCAGAACCAAGTGACAAATGCATTCTGCAAGCAGACTGAACAGCCATGCTTTGCTCTGTCCCTTCTCCCTAGCCTAGCTCACATGTATTCTCACTAGGTTTTTCTTTTCCGTATCAAAGAGCTAGGGCTAATAACTGTCTCCTTGTTGTAACATAAACAGAGCTCTGTTTTTTCATGCTTCTATGCCAATATAGTTAAAATTGGAGGGGAAGTTCACTATTCTCAACATCCTCTTACGAAGTATTTGTATGTTAAATTACCGACATGCCTGACTGAGAAAGAATTGCTTTTGGTTTAAATTTAAAACAAACAAAAGAAACCTGCATTGAGACTGCCAATAGACTCCCATTTTCAAGGTGTATCACTGTGATCGTGCTTGTGTATGATAGTACATCTTAGGTGACTGCAGTAATGTTGTCTTTCGATGACTGATTGTCGTGGTTTCTGCCCATCATGGAACAAAAGACCACGATTAGCCTCAAGTACCGAAGACTAAAGGATTGCTAAAGGGCAGGGAGGGCTTAATTGCCGCTTAAGGTGCAGGACAAAACAGAGCAGGCTACTCGGCTTGGGGAAGAAAAACCAGAAAACAATTTAATACCAACTAAAACATAAAACCCCAAAAA
>WBNH01003702.1:24313-104407 GCA_013401255.1 Urocolius indicus | reverse complement strand
AAATTCCTGTCCCTAAATAGTGATCGCAGAGGCGCCAGATTGGCCCAGCCGGGCCGGGGGGTGGCTGTGAACCCAGGAGTCGGGGGAGAGTCTAAAAAACTTTTACCGGGTCTTCACTGCAACCCGCTCCCCCTGTTACTAAACAAAAGCAACCCCTTGCTAAACCATGACACTGATCTTGCTTCAAAATTACACAAATACAGCTGAGAGCAGCTCAAACAGCTCCACTGGCTCTGCTCAAACAGGGTTCCATCCTATTACTATGGTTGGCTTGTGTTGAGATCACTGGATCATGCATCATGTAGGACAGAGAAGATCAAAAATTTGGTTTTCTTTCTTTTTGTAGGAATTGGAAGCATATGTTGATTATTCAGATACAGAGAATGAATACAAAAGGGAAGATTTTTACTGCCTTTCCCAGGAAGAAAGAGAGAGACAAGAACGAGAGAGACAGGAATCTAAGAGAGTGTTACAAGAATTGAAATCTGTGCTCGGATTTAAAGCCTCAGAAATAGAAAGACAGAAGTGGAAACAGCTGCTATTCAGTGACCATGGTAAGTGCTGCTTTTGAAAATTAATTCATTTCTAAGAAAGGGTAGGTGTCTCTTTGCCATCGACTTCTAACTGTGTTAGAGTTAAGACAGTGCTTAGCTATAATAGTGGATTTGAAAGAGCTGTGTGGCCTTGGTTTCAGTTGCATCTCTGTATTCCTTGTAGCATTCTACTAGATATTGAAAAGAACTTGGAGAAATGGGAATTTGTCTCTAAACAAAATATTGAGCTGAACTATTAAGACAGCATAAAGAGAACTGTCAGGCTATAAAGCACACAAACTGAACTGACTTTCTTTCATGGCTTTCCAGTAAATGTGAATTCTAATCAAGGTGGATAAATGAATTACTTTTCAGTGTTTAAAGAAACCATCAGAAACTATCACAAACTTACAAAAAAATGTATAGGTTAAAGTGAAGAGCTAGACTTTGAAACATTAAAGGCTCCCAAAAGAGTAAGACTGGCTTTTGTTTCCACAAGAGAGTGACTGTAAGGAATATGTTTTCAAAAACAAGCCAGCCAAATAACAAGAGTTCTTCTTTACTAACTCTGAAGGCTTCTGGGTAGCTCCATCCACTTGCACTTGAAGGCAGGAATATGAAAATTTATCTTGCCTTAACAAGACAAACCATCTCTGTTCCAGCAATAAGACTGGATACAACTTGATTCCTTTCACTGCTTGATCTGTTTGGTTTATTATCTTTAAAATTTGCAGTATTTTTTTTTCATTTTTGCCTTCTTTTTCCTATTTTCATCCCTTCCTTTTAAGACAGATTAGGAAAAGCCCTCAAAACAACCTTCAAGTCTGCCGACATATACAAAGATTCTGCCTCTGCTAGTGTCTACAGAGTAAAAAAAGACTATGGACTTTAATAACTGTTCACCTGAAAGCTTTTGTGGCTCATGTTGGTTCCTTTCCATGTATAAATGTTGCGTTGTTTTAGGATTAGATATTCAGTGTGAGGAGAGAGGAAAGTGTGATTTCCTCCAGCTGCCTAGCACTAATCTTTGATTACTTCCATCCTGTACAACACTGGAAAACATAAGGATGGTTCATTAAAGTAAGTAAAATGGTCTCGTTTTGTCTCAGAGACTCTGTGTGTCTAATCTGAAAAACTGATATGGACAGCAGATACATCATCTTCCACTGGTTTTTAAGGAATTTCTTCATTATTTTTTCAAAGGAAACACAAGTCAGTTAAATATGACACAGTGGACCCTGGCGTGTTACCACTGCAGGCTTAAATTATCCATATGCACAATTCATTCCTTAAATATTTTTGTGAGATGTGCTTTCCACAATTGTGGCTAACTTTATCTTGAAGATTTAAACCCAGAAAGGTTCATAGTCTTGTCTACATTGGCTCAAGCCAATGGATTGCTCTTACACTACATTCTTCCACAGCCCTCTTAAGTCTTGCTTTTACAGGACAATCATAGTCCAGAAGTCAGGTGTTTTACTAACTTGTGATATTGTGAAAAAAGATCTTGAAATATTCAGAGGCTTTAATCTGTCAGTCAAGGCACCTAGCAAGCCATTCTGATTGTTAGGGTTTTTGGTTCATTGAGGGAGAGATGAGAAGTTGGTGAGAGTTTCCATATAAAAGAGAGGTGCTCCAAAGAAGTTGGTATGTCTAAAGAACCCAGCATGAAGTCAACTGGAGATGATAGGCTGGCTTCCAGAAGAAAAACATCACCTTTGCAAATTTGCCCAGATACTACTACTGACACTCTGGGCAGTAGGTGATTCATGGGAGCGTAGATGACATTATCTTTTTGGTCCTTTGGCATTCTGTAGTGCCAGCAAAATGTAAGTGCTTCTGAAGAGATTTGTGAAGTTTTTAGTGGCTTCATTTTCATTTGTCAAACATTGTAAAACAACTTTCTTTGGGTGCAAAACCACTTCTAGTCTTTCCCCTAACCTTTCCTTCCCAAAAAAGTTCATTTTGCCTGTGGTTTCATTATACCCAGCTGTTTCCCCTTCTCCCACCTTATCTATAAACAGTTCATGTACAGCTGTTTCTCAGATTGGGAAGGCTACGCTCTGAAACTTATTAATCCCACCTTATTTACTAACTCAATCAACTCAGCAAACTGGCCACCTACCAATCTGGAGTATCTGTTTTCTGAGAAATTTTGGCATTGAAGTGTTCTTTAGAGGAAGTAGGCAACATGTCTGCTCCCAAATGATAAGATTACTGTGCATATTCCTGCCTCTTCAAGCAAATGGACAGAAATAAGCAGCAGCATGTTTTTTACAAGATGAGAAAAGAGCTACCTCATTAATAACTGAGTTTGGTGCAATGCTCTTTGAATATATAAGGTTTTAAAACAAGCAATCCAGTACAAAGTCAAAGCCACAGTCTCTGAGTGTGCTAATGACAGTAATTATAGACACGGCAACCACAATGATGTGCCTGCCTTCAGTGAGCTAAAGTAAATATTACTGAAACAGGATGTGATGGAAAAATCCTAATGCCATAAATTTTGTTTCCCGTGAAAAGTTTGTGTATTTCCCAGAGTTATTTTCATCTCTGCTTACAGGGATAAAGTCAGAATGGAATTAGAAAGGGAAATGCTACTTGGGAATCTGCTGTTGCCGCTCTCATTTATGTTCGTGCTGCTACTCTAATGGAGCTGCTGCAGTTAGGGAATCTGTAACTTGGAAATGGACATTATATCGTTTTCTTAAAAAGAAAGACGTCTGTTCTTCAAGAAGTGATTGTGCCGAGTTGTACTAACCCTTAACACTGGGAGGAGAGACTTCCTGGCAAGCATCCCGTTGCTGGCAATGGGACTGGCTGCTGCTACTAACTTCAAGAGAGGCTAAATTAAACCACAGTATTTTTGTGAGGACACCTTGCCTGACTGTATGAATAAGTGTTGTATTTGTATGTTGTGGTGTATGAGATCAGATATTGCCTATAAGGGTTTTTTCCTGTACCAGCTGTCTTTATTGGATTAGGTAAACTGTTGTTTAAAACAAAGACAGTTCAAATATGTATACAGTGCAGTAGTTTTACTTGTTTTTTACTTTAACATCTGTGTTCAATGCCAGTTTTAAACAGTTAAACAATTTTGTGCTGTCTCTTTACGTCACAGATTTTAAGGACTAGTTACAACTACTAGCTATCACATTTCACTTCAGCTTTGTGATTAGAAAACACTTCTATTTTAAGTTTTGTTAGATTGTGGGGTTCATTTCTGTTATTTTGGGGTGTTTTAAGCTATTTTGACCCTTAAATCTTGCATCTTTTCAGACACAAATAAATTATTTATATATAGCAGCTTGCTTTTAGTTATCATTTAATTTTTTTCCCCCTTTTTAAGCTGCAGTGAAACCCTTGTCTCCTGTAGAACCACTGAAGCTACTAAATAATTTGGAATCACATATGAATTCAAATACAGAAAAGCAGGACTGCAGCCAAAGTTGTGATAAATCTGAAGAAAAAGACTCTAACCCAAAGGTGAACGCTGCTGATAAAAGCAGGACAGAATACTTGCATGAGGAACCTGCGGCGGAGAAAAACAAAGACAGTACTGCTGATGAAGGTATTTCTACTGGGGATGAAGAAAAAATGTGTTATCAGAATGAAGGTGAAGTTGAAGAACTCAAACCAAGCAATATTGATGAAGTAGAGGTTTCACAGTCTCCCTCTAAGGATGCATTACATTCAAAAATCAAGCATAGGCTGGCCCAGCTCCACATATCTACAGATTTAAACTTCACATCTGGTGTGGCTGCGCAAGCTGCTGCCAGGTCTTTCACTTTTACTACAATGCAAGAAGAGACTTTTGGAGATGAGGAGGAGGAGGAGGAGGAGGAGGAGACACAGGAGCCTGAAGACCTTGTGGAAGATTGTGAAAATGAAGTTAGAGGCTCTTAAAGTGAAGAAAAAGTATGAGTCTAAGCTGAACTTTGTTAAACCAGCAGCAGGCAATTTGATGGAAAAATAACTAAGGTGAGGGTTTGAAGATGAAAAAAAAAAAAAACAGAGATCTGAATATTATCCATCTTGTTCCCTAATTCTGATACAGAAAAATAGGACCTCTAAGTATATTGAAAAGTTGCAGGTAAAAGAAGTTTAGGCTGCATCCAAGAAATAGTTGACTGTTCCCTTTAAAAGATCCTAATGGTGGGGTTTGGAATTTACCTTTGTATTTTCTGTTTTATTTATTTATATTTTAATGTGTTGTGGGGTTTTTATTTCTAAAAATAAGGAAAAACAACATCTTGAATTATAACAGACTCTTGTGGTTTCTTTTGCTCTCTAATTCTGTTGTCATGGTATCAATGCTTGTTCCAACAAAAAAGCCAGGACACTTCTTTTGGAAGAACCTGAACTGTTCCCTGTGATCTTCCCCCACCACTTTTGTTTCATTTCTTGTGTCTGCAGTGTGTTGGCTAAGCCACCGTAGACATTTGTGATTCTGTGGCTAGTGATGTGGCTCCCAACTAAAGTGTAGAATTTTAAATAAAAACTTGAAAGAGCTAGTATTTGATGAGTCCTGGGATATGGGGCTGAAATAGTATGAAATTAGTCATGCTTCATGTTAAGGTTTATTTAGAATTTTATGAAGGGTTAATAAATGATTTCTAGATGTTGTAATACATGTTAGAGAACCGTGTAGCATGTGTTAGGGAGAGTTACAAGCACATCAGTAGAAAGTGCCATAGAGAGCTAGAAGCTATCTCTTAGACTGATAATAGATGAGAAGTAAATACCTATTTATTAAAACAGCTATTAATTGTTTGTTAACCCTTTGTAAATGGAACCTTAATATAATTGTTTGATTTGAGATAATGATTGCTTGTACATTTTCGTTTATGTCCTGAAGCAATTTTCTTAAAACAAAATTATCTGAGTGCTTAACGTACAGTATTTTGTTTAAAGAGCATTCTTGCTTTCCCTTAATGTTCTTCCATTTTTCCTTAGATCACAACTATAACTTGTCTGATTAAGAATCCATGAGAGAACAAAAATTGTGTCCTTTCTGAGGTGTATCTTGTAACATGGAACAGAAGTCAGGATGTTTGCTGTGATGTTACGTGGGGTGGTTCTTTCTCTGTGGTGGCATTACAAGCAGCAGCAAATGGTCACTTGCCTCACAGAGGAGCTGGTTAATAATTTTACTGCCTTCTCTTCCTTTTGCTCTCTGACACAAACTGAAGCAAAGGTCTTATGTGTCTAATCAGCTTCTTTGTATGGAATACTGTACTTGGACCTGGATACATTTCCAGTCATATTGTCTCTTCCTGATTCTAGATGCAAGACATCAATCTGTTTTTTGATGCACTTCGTTCAGAGCGATGTCTTTCCTAGGATACTGTCATGGGAAGTGGGGAAATTAATGGAGACCAGCAGTTTCGGGTGAAACTCTTGACCATCAGTCAGGAAACAAGTGCTTTCTTTCAGCCTCCCTCTCTTCTATTAGCGATTTTGGATGAGTACTGTGAATATGTGGATTTTTTTCACAGGCCTTAAAGAGGTAAATGTCCATTGATAGAGAAGAGAGTGTGTGACTTAGACTGCTTTTTCACAATATAATGCCTCTCTTCTCCCTCACACACAGATTTGGAGAAAAGAATGTTTTTCCATTCTTCATTAACCAGTAATACTGTGTTCTGTACCCTTATTTTTGTGTGACTGGAAGCCGAATGGATGACATCTTGGGGAACTTGTAAAAGAAAAAAAGAGGTGCTTCTTATAGTGTATGCAGAAGCTAAGCCTCCTCTTAGTGGTAGAGTGTGTTCTTCCATAACCTGCAAAGGTTAGGCTAAGATGATGAAACATTGTTTTATTTTCTCTACATGAGCACTTTTTTATTTTTGTCAAGCCTAGAACAACTGCTTTGGATAAACTGTGTTTGAAGCATTCTTCCTGCCTCTGAGAAACAAAGTCTTCCTCATCCTTGACTTGAGATCCTTGAGTTCACAAAGTGCCCAAATATTTTTTGTTCTTAGCTAATTGTTCTGACTGCCTAAATGTATGTTTCATTAATACTTTTCCGTGACCTCATCCACCAGCATCTTATGATCTGATGTTGCATATCCCAGAAATGACACTCATGATCTTCTCCCACGAGATCCAAATCTTAGTTTCTAAAATGTATGATCAGATTTAGGATACGATTATCCCTGTCCTCATAGTTTTGGATTAAATCAGTAGTAGTCTCCCGAGTTCTTTGCATTGCTACTAAAATAGCAGGTCTCACATTTCTAAAAGTTGTTAGCTCTTTATTCATTTGCTGCAGTCTTTCACTAAAAACCTGGAGAATCTGCTTTGGTGGCTCAGTTGGGACCTACTTTTATGGTACACTGGTGTGGGTGATGAAGCTTCCCTAAAACCCCATCCATCATTAGCTGTTCATTTTCACCCATCACCTGGGTCAACACAGAGTTTTGGGTCAAAAATCCGTCCTTTTAAGGGGTTACTTTATCCAACTCTTCTTGCTGTGATGTAGTTTACAGCATTTATCTCCAAACAGCTGTATCAGCACACTGAGTTGCTGGCATCAGGATTGCTCACCATTTACGTTATTGACAAAGATGGTGTAGTGTGAAATTGCAGCCCTGACATATTAGACATGGGTATAAACAAAGGATGATTTTTTGGAGCAAGTTCTGATCCTGCATTGAACAAACAGATTTTCTACAAGCAATTTAACTGATTACCATGGTCTGTCTTCATGCTGTCTTAGAAGCTGCACGTATGAACACCTGGGTTTGCTTTCTCTGCCTCTCATCACATTTATGTATAGCAGCCATCAGGTCATTTATTTTGATTTATTTAATATTCTCCCTGCAGAAAAATATGGCTAACACTGTACAGCACACAAGGCATAACTTCTCTTGATTTGATAACCAGGTTCCATCTATGTATAAATAAATGTATCATCCAGATTTGCTCGTAATTGTGTCATTTGAAAGGACAGTGTGTACATGCTGTAGATTCCTTCAAGAACCTGACAGATTTCTTGGCATTCATAATTCCTTGTTGCATTTAAAATAACGTACATGAACACACTGAAGTGTGCATTAATGCTAAGGAGTTGTGTTAATATGTTGAGCATGTTGAGGTCCGAGTGCTGTCCCGTGTTCCTTGGCTCATTACTCTCGATAGGGAATTTTGTGAAAACAGAACATTTACTTCTTAGAGCTTTGTACCTTTCTGAAACATGTTAATCAGGAAATTCATACTAAAGAATGGATTATGCCAAAAGACAGCAGCAGCCAGAATTCTGTGTGAAGAGCAGAGCTAACAGTAAACACATTTTCCCTATTCCATTTCCGGTTAGCAGCTCTGCTAACTGAAGAAGCAAATAATTATATAGAATTAAATAATTTCCTCTCCTCTTGTCCTACCCGGAAGGTATTCCAAAGACAGTATTTGCTTCTTAGGTTGGATTGCAATCTAGCCCTACATCTTTTATGTCACCTAACTTTACAACTAAAGATGTAGGTAAGGGCTTAAATGGGGGCAAAGGTACGTGATAAGATTACTTGTCTCTTTTTTGAGCATATGTCATCATGACAGAATTGAAGCAGTGGCGTAACAGAGACAAATGATGGGAATTGCAGATAACTGAGCATCTTTCAAATGGACTCAAACGTGCCTGTGTCAGCTGTAAGCAAGATTTGCAAATGTGAAGGCTTCTGCTATGAGTTGCAGTAATGAGCCAATGTTATTCCTGACAGACGATTACTAGGCACTACTGAGTCTAGCACTTAGTTTTCTACATACAAGATGGAATCTGGTAGAGTGGGCAATTTTACTGAGGTTTCAGACTTTGTCCCAAGAACACTTGACTGTGTGGGACCCAGCTGGTGGTTTGCAGTATTGGTTTGCAGTTACGTGTATGTGAAGTGCAGAATTTGCAATTGTCTAATTAATGTCTTTGGTAGTAAAAAAGCCCATCTAAGCAGTGGGCTGTGTGGAGTAGCTGTCTCACGCTGAACTTTGTGATCTTGCAGTCTGTAACTTTTTTTCTTGTCTTTTAACATAAACAAGGAGTCAAGTATACTATTCTGCTCATGTTCTTTTAAGTATTTTGTGAAGGGCTGCTGTTGCTCTGCAAGTAGCTAATTACTCTTTAGAATTAACAGATTTTCCTTCTGTCTCATCTGAAAATGTGGGCAGAACACGAGGAAGACAATTGGTCAGTGGAAAGGCTCAGGCTACTCCAGGATCTTGTCTGCGATGGGAACTAATAGCAGATAATGAGGGAAGAGTAGGAGAAAGTAGATCATGCAGTGAAGTTTCCCCAGGCTACTCCCCAACAATTTGTGGCTCGGGCTTCCTGAGCTAGTGGTGGCAGCTGTCAGCCTAACAGGTCCTGGTGGAATTCTGTTCTATAAATGTGTTCAGTCTCATGTTTGGTCCATTATTACTAGTCCCAGTGCCAGTGTGCACTCAGCTTTCTTCCAATCTTTTACAAAAAAGGGAAGATTTGTGAATAATGTTTTTTTAATTTTCTCTTTTTTTTTTAAACTGAGCAAGCCTGCTTCTCTCTTTCCTTCCACAGATCTCATGTTTTCCACCTTTTGGTTACTTTTCTTAGAAATCTGTCCAGTTTTTGAAGTATCATGTCCCAAAGTGTAGTGCAGTACTCCAGACGTAACCTCAGCAGTGCTGAATATGGAGTAATAGTCACCTCATGTAAAACACTGAACCATTCAAATATGTTTGAGTCCATATAGAAAAAAAAAAATCCTTTCAAATATTATGCCTGTAGCTGTTAGGATGACAAATGAAAATATTTGGTCTAACAGAGGAGAAATATTTATTCACTGTCAGCAGGATTTGGCTGGATAATGTTTTTCTTTTCTAGCAAAACAAAAAAGTTGTTAAATCAAAACAGCTGTCACCTGGTCCTAAGACAAACTAAAGATGCCTAACAACACTTGTTTAAATTTCAGCTTGGCTTTTCAAAGCTGTTCTGGTCTCTGATGAATAAGCATGTATCACAGAGAGTAGTACTGCACAAGAAACATGGTGGTAGTTATATGGGTATCAGAGATGAAACTGAAGGCTTCTGTGGCTAATTTTTAATTTATACCCTTATGATATTTAGTTCCCTCATGTGTCAGGTTTTGTTTTACCACCCAGAATTTTAAACGCCAAAGAGCACAGTTTGATTTATTTGACTTAGAAATTTGTGCAGTCATCAGATTAGTGGTACTGGTGCTGTAACCATGATAATAAGACATGGTCATAGGTAGAGGTGAAATCTACCTATCATGAGCTTTCATAGATGGATACAGCACTGCAGTTTGAGCTACAGATCAGGATGTAACTGTTCTTGATATTCTGCCTTACATTTCACACTGCTATCTCTAAAGCTACCAGCAGGTTTGTCAGAGTAAAACTTGACTCAACAGCTTGAATGCTGTTACCCCATGTTACCCTTTCATAATTGAATGTAGGATTCTGAAGAAGTGACTAGTAGACAAGGAGAAAGAGTTTGTTTCTCTGTTACAAAATGGCTTTTTTAAAAGGGTTGAATAGGACCAAAACTTGAATATTTTTATGTGATCAGCATATTTTGACCTTTACACCTTCTCAGCTTTAAATTTTAAAAGGCCTTATTGCCTTTTAAAAGGCCCTAAGGGGATGCAGTTCTAGAGCAGCTTAGTCTGCTTAGGGGATGCTTAGTCTGCTTTAGGGAATGCAGTTCTAGACCAGCTTAAACCAATGCAGGTCCAGGCTGCCATGGCCCTGCAGTCTCAGTCCCTCCTTTAGGCTGGCTTTGTCACCACTGAGTGATTCAGGATGTGGATCTGGCTGAAGATCATAGAATCATAGAATGGTAGGGGTTGGAAGGGACCTTTAGAGATCATCTAGTCCAAGCCCTCTACAGAAGCAGGTCGACCTAGATCAGGTCACAAAGGAATGTGTCCAGGCTGATCTTGAAGACCTCCAAGGAAGGAGACTCCACAACCTCCCTGGGCAGCCTGTGCCACTGCTCCGTCACCCTGATGCACCACTGCTTTAACTTTCAGCTTGCTTCCTCAACTGGCTTCCATCGTGTTGTTGAAAGAGCACCAGTGGCATCTCAGGGGAGCAGGAGGGCATACATGCCTGGCTGATAAGGAAGGAATGCCATAGCTGAAATTTAAATGAGTTTGAATTAACGTTTACATGCTGTGAATCTCATCATTAGTGTCTGTGCTAAAGTGCATTAAACTCAACTCTATATATTTAATATCTCCATATTTTGTGTTGATGATAAGGATGATGCCACTCATTATTTTCCTGATTCATTTTGACTCCTACCATTTTTTTTTGTGCTTCAGTCCTAGGCTGCCCAAGACCTGTTGTGTCTTATTCCACAGAGTCTCTCAAGAACTGTTTATTATACTTCCAGTAAAACTGAAATTATCTGTGTGGGGTTTTTTTTCTGCTTATTGCTTTCACCCTTCTCCCTTTACCACCACTCTTAAAAGGTTTGAATTTTAAACTGAGAGATTGTTTTGGATGTGGTTGTAACACGGCTTGATTCTCCTATATCCTCTGCATCTGAATGACTAGATCTAGAAAGGTATACTGACTGGCCCAGTTGACTTGGGAACTGAAGCAGAAAGGGAACACCCTAATGGGGAATACTACAATCAGAACAGAAATAATAATGTGTGGCAGCTCAAATTTATACCATCCTTTTGGTGTCTCTTGGTTTTTATGAGTAATTCTGGTTTACTGAAAAACACCAGTTGTGTTTTAGAAGTAACTGCAATTCTAGGACAAGGTCCCAAAATAAACATCACTGGTTGGCTTGATTGGTGCTCAGATCTTAACATTTTAAGACTGCTTCCTGACCTTCTGTAGCTGCATGGATAAGAACTGAAAATAGTCTCAAATTTCTAAATAGAGACTGAGCAGTGCTTTCCGTTACTTTGTGCTATTAAAAAGAGATCCATTCCTAAATAAACAAAAAGAGAAAAGTCAGTTCTTAGTGCCTTCACTAGTGGTTACTAGCAGAGAATCATGCATTTGATCTCATAGAAGCACCATAAATGAGGGCTGTTTATAACGTTTGATATCTGTGTTTCTAAAATAACAACACTAATAATAACAGACTTTAAATCTATTATGGGATAAGAATGAGAAATCTATTAATTGTCCTTCAGATCTTTCATCCAAAGCCACGGCTGGTCAAATTTAAACAAAGTTGTGCTGTCTGTTCCTGCACTGCTCAGTGTGACATTGTAGTCAGAAGTTTTTTCGTGTCCTAGCAGATGTGAGTGTTCACAAACAGGCTATTCTGTGCTCGCCGTCTGCAACGCTCGCAGAGATTGTAGAAAAGTGCTGAGCGAAACCTATGCAGGAGCAGGATGCCTCACAAGCATTTTGGGTTTATTGTCTTTGTCTTCCTGTGCTGCAGCATCCATGCCATATGCAGTCCCACTCAGAAACTTTTTTCCTTCTCAGCTTTCTTCTTTGTAGGCCACACAAACCAATTGTGATGGGCATTTTTGTTTGTTTCTCACCCAGGTTACCAGCCTGTAATGCACCAGGCTAAGCTTCTCCAATGGAAGCGTAAACATTAGTGGTCACACTGGAAAAGACTTGGGGTTGGGCACATAGGGGCTGGAGAAGCTCTCCTGGTTTGACCACTTTTGTGAAGGGTTGTCCTGAGGTGGTTGGCTAGGAGGGTGTTGAGCTCAGCTCCATGACTCTGCAGGCATCTTTTGAAGATGCATTTTTTCGTAAGTCATTCTTTATTCTATTTGTCTCTCTCTTCCCTCTTAGCAGTCTTCAGCTCACCTCCTGCTGCCAGCTCTTTAGGAACCTAGCCACTTTTTCCCTTCATTTGTGGAGCTGTTTAAAAGTGCTGCTGTGCATTCTCAGACTCCTAAATGTAAGGATTCTTAGGTCTGGTAATGTGTCTGTCCTGACTTTCCTTCTAGGGAGCTTTGACCTACCTTTCAACTTGGCCCTCCTATTCCTTCCTGGACTTTAAAACATTCACTAATAGAAATCTCACTCCTTAATGATCATAAGATGGTAATGGCTCCCCAGCAAGAGTCATCCTTGAACATATGTTCCTCATCACATGAGCTTTACTTGTTCTTTCCAACAGGAGGGTGGCACAGTCATAGCTGAGTCGGCATTCTCCTAAAGAAGCTTGCTTCTTCCTGCAGTAAGGGCTGAAAACATGCTCTCCAGCTGCTATGCTAATGTGCTTTGGATCCAAAGGTGCCTGTCTTGAGCTCTGGAAGCTCTGGGATCTAGCAGTTGTGCTTAAACCTTTTTCCCTGTCAAAGAGCATGTGTTTTCAGAACACAGTTCCTACCAAATCTCCCCTAAATTGAACCACTTTTTATTGAGCATCATCAATGGGTTGTTTCTTAATTTGAGGGATTTGTGTGAATTTTATAAGTAAATACATACACAGACACACACAATATTGTATATGTATATTGCCAGGTATTACACTGAAAGGCTTGTCTAGCAGAGAGGTTGGATTTTTCTGACATCAACCTTTCCAGTTACTTACTCAGAACATCAACAAAACCTTAATTCTTGCTATATAATGGGGGAAAAAAACCCCTTGAGTTCTGTTCTACTGAGCAGACTGTATGGAGAGTTTAAAAATGCATGCTGATCTTACACTCTTAATTAGAAAAGCTATTTAACTTTGTTTTCTCTTACCAAGGCTTTGCACCTGAGCTGCTGTGAGTGCCTGCATGCCCATCTGCCCTGTCTTAAACACATTAGCAAATGCATGTTTCTTATTGTTTCCTGCCTGCTAAGCCTGAAATGTTTCCCAAAACAGGGCCTAAGGGCAGCATACATTGCCAAGGAAACCACTGGGAAGGGAAAGAAAAGAATCTTGATAAGCTGCTGTTTAATTGGTTCATAAATGAGAGATAAATTACAATAGGAAATCTTTAAAAGAATAAAACTGCAGCAAGAGAGTTCTGGCAGGGCTACAGAGGGAAATCACATGTGATACACCCTGAAAGTCTGCAGACACAGGGAAGGATACAGAATTTCTCTTCATTGTGGAGACAGGAAACGTTCACCAGACTGGTGGGTCTTCAGCAGCACTTAAAAACTCTCCCTGTCTTACCTATATTTTGTTTCCACAGAAAGACTCAGTCCCACTGTGCTGGTGTATCGAGCTGTACGTAAATCAATCTCCCTGATGTCTCTCCCTTCAAGCTCTGTATGCCATCAGCCTGGCTCCTCCAGCTGTGCTGCAGCCCCGTGTGCTTTGGCTCCTCAGGGAGCCCCCTTGCACTCACACTGCTGCTGCTGCTGGGTTAGACATACTGGTGAGATGGGCCCCAGCGGGCCTGTAGAGCAGGTGTGGAGCCTGGTGGCTGGCTGCCTTAAGGCTCCAGGAGCTAAAGTTCTGGGTGGGACGTAGACAGGAGCAGGAAGACATTCCTGGGTTCTGGCCTTTCTTTGTGATAGAGTTTCTTGCCCGTGGAATTTTCCAAAAAACCCTTTTGCTTATCTTTTTCTTACTTTACCACCTCCTTTTATTCCCAGTGATATGAATCAGGACCCAAAGTCTTTTTTTTTTTTTTTGTTAGGTATTTGATCATGTGCATCACCAAGATTATTTTTAAGCAATTGTAAACAATTTTTGGCTGGGTTTCCCCAGTTTCAGAAGTCATTTTCTCAATTCTAATGCTTATTGCTTTCAAGTCTTATGGCTGCTATTACTTCTTCAGCATCTGTAGTAAAATTCTGCCTCTGCATGTATCAATTTTTGTCCTTCTCCTGTGTCCCTGACAGCTGCCCAGGTGGTGTGGATGTTGCTTATCCATCCCTCAGTCAGTAATGATTGAGTGGAACAGGGACTGCTTTTACTGGGGTGTATAATGCTATATCAGCATTTTGTTTCATCTTTTATATGGAAGTTTATTTATAATTCCTCTTTCATCCTGAAGGTGGAATTAATTTTAAGCAGTCCTGGCAATAGTTTCTGCAGTGTATTTTTCTGGCTCGTTAGTACAAGCACTTTAGTAATGAACACTAGTTATTCTCATCTAAATAAGTGATGACTGAAGAAAGAATGTTTTTCTGCATTATATGCTTCAAGTTGCACTTTCCCATCACCTTTCAGAGACCCCTATGCTGTGCAACTGTGTGGCAACTATTAGCAGAATCCCTTTTAGCATCACATCAATGGCAGGTAGGTGAGGCTTTAGGAAGAGAACAATGTGTCTGTTCAGGAGACTGGTAGCAGGTAGATCTTTAACCTAGGAGCTGGACTTAGGTGCTCTGCAGGAGGTGTCTTCTACTTGTTTACCTGTATGACTCCTGAAAAACAGCCGTGCTCTGTACTCTTTGAAAGTGTCAAAATAGTAGCAGCAGTGCAGACTGGCTCCTGTTATCTGAAGGTTTGTGGCTTCCTCATAATGTGTTGACTTTAAGATCAGAACAAAGGCTGTGTTCTGCTGGCGTTAGGAGCGGTGGCTGATGCACACCTCTTCCTGTCAACTTTCCCTGGACTGGTTTCGAGGTTAACAGCTGTTGACCACTCTTCTCACTTAGATATGACTCACTCTCACCTAATACATATCCCCAGGAAGGAAAGCTGAGAGATAGCTGGGGAAGAAGGGAAAGCATTTGATCTTGAAAGGCAGGGGGAAGCTTGGTGAGGCAGGAGTATTTATTCTTAGGTATTAAATCTTACTGCCTAATCTGTACATAATTTGTTGTGCAGTAAAAAAAGATCTTGCTTATTCTTTGCTTTTTCCAGGTTTTGTTTGTTTGTTTGTTTTCATAAGAAGTACTAAACAGATCCAGTTGCTGCTGTTAGAGAGAGAAGCCTGTCTACCAAGAGGGATTGGTAATGTTTTCCTTTACTTGGAGATTTTTTGAATGCTAAATTGCCTGTGTGTATTCTTCATAATGTACCATATGCAAATATTCTTCAGGAATTGATACTACCACTTCAGACAGTCAGTATTTTCTATGTAAGAACTGTGCGTTTCCTATACTGCCAAGAATGTATATATATCTATGAAGACTTAAGATTGTATCTTTTTGAGCAAGCCTCTTTCTTCAACCATCTAAAACTTTCTTCATGTTTCTCAAGTTCTCTGCTAATTTATTAGACACTTGTGTTTTATTGTGTACTTTTTTGTATCAGCTGTATTGCTGTATTTCTCCTTTCTCTCATTAAAACCTGTTCTTCTCAGCCTTCTACTGTGCTGCTTGCTATTGGGAATACTCTCACCGTATTGGGTTACCTGGTCTGATGCCGTGGGTCTGACTGAGATGAAGCCAGACCAGTCTTAAAACGCCAGTCATTCACATGTCTGTTATGTTGTTCCACTGATCCCAACATGTAATCAGTTTTACTGTATTAAGCTTCATAAGGGTTATCTTGCAGCATAGTCCATACTTTTGTAAGATGGTGAAGAAGAAACATAGAATGAGATACCCATGGTATAAATAATTGGACATGACACCCCAAAACGTACTGAAAAGAGATGAAGGTTGTAAGTCTCATGGATGGTTGTTTCTGCTGACACATGCTAAGGAACCTATGGTCTTCCTGAGCAAAACAAGTTCTGAGGAGAGATTTGAAAGAGGAATCTGAGAGCACCTTTTTCCTATAAATGTGGCCTTCAACTTGAGTCAGTTTTCTGTGTTATGTCCATGCTTAACTCATCTTCCAGGTAGATGAAGAGGAAAAAAATTAGTGCAGGGTAGGATGTGCTTGCTTACTTCCATTAGAGAAACAGCTGATTTACAAACAAGAAAATACTGTCTCCCAAGACATTACTCCATGAACAGATAGAGAAATGATAGTACTTCTTGTATGCTCCCAGTGAAAAGCAAGTTTTCAATGTTTCACTGATGCCAGTCCCTTTTTAGCAGTGCAGGACCTTCCTTGACCTACAGCTGTACCCTCAATAATATCTGTTCCACGGCATAGTATGCAGGAGGAAAGAGATCAAAGGTCTGTTATAGTGGACCCAGGGCACTGAAATAAAGAAAACAAACAGAACGTGCACCTGTGTGTTGAGTACTTCACAACTTTTGAAGTTAGGAGATCAGCTGGCAAGAGGGAAAATACCAGGAGCATCTGCCCTTGGTGAACCTGCTCTTCTGTCTGTAATTAGACACCTACTTAAGGCTTAAATTAATCACATCTTTAGCACCACCTATATAATTATAGGACAGAGTATGGAAATAGCTCTTGTCACCTGGTCTTGGTTTTGTATCAGACTCTTCATCACCCTCTCCTTCATTCAGACTGTTTTTGGGTCCCTAGTTACACTCGCTCATGTGCTCACAGCCAGCTCATGGAGCATCCCAGCACCAGCAGCATTTAAGGATTTCTTGTCATGATGCTGTGGTAGCAAGGAGCAGAAACACACCGGTCGAATACCCATGGTGGCTCTGACCACGTGACATTGGTTATAGTTAGATTTAGGTTCAATAGATGCCCATCTGTGTGGCTGCATTTACTTCTAAAGTTGCCTTTAGGGACGATGCCACAGTGGGGAATATTTAGGAAAATTCTAATGCAGAGTAGAACCAGCACAGGGAATTCCACAGGCCAGTGCAGCCTTTCCAGTCATTCAGAGGCAAATTTCAAAAGCACCCAACCTAAAACTAATCTGTTCTGACTGCAATCCAGAAAGCTTGCTGCAGACTTGGAGGGAAAGTATGGTAAGCCAGTAATTAACACATTTGAAATGCTACTGTTAATTACCAATCCTATTTCATGCCTGACTTCTCTACTGCCCCAGTAGTTGGTTTGTGTACACGTGCGAAGCAACAAGCTTCCTTCAGAGAAGAATGGACTACAGCTATAGTATGTGCTGGTTTCTTCTGTTTGTAGAATCATAGAATCATTTCAGCTGCAAGAGACCTTTAAGATCATCAAGTCCAGCCTTTGTCCTAACCCCATCAACAAGTACACCATTTCCCTAGGTACAGTGTTTTTCAATATAAATGAAATACATTGTTTTAAGCTAAGAAGAAATGCAAGAAAGGAACAGACATCCTGTGTCCTGTAAAAACCAGCTAAGAGCAGCTCAGCAAAAGACTGCACACTTCACTTGGGGCTATATCCTGTCTTTTTTGCTGTCACTGCTGTCAATTGCTTCTCAGCTATTAACAGTGGATTATCATTATCACCATCACACCCTGCAAGATGTATTGGTTAAATCAGTAGTGCAGAGCAGTGGCCTTTGCATTGTACCAGGCACTCTGAAGTTGTGATTTGATTACCCGTTTACAGTACTACCACATTAAAAATAATGACACGGTTCCTATAAATGCATTACAAAAGTTGCAATTATGTCCCTTTCCTGCCTTTGTTTTTGCTTTGGAAACTCTCACAAAAGAGCTAACTGTTGCAGCATAAGCCTTAGCTCCCAGAAACACCTCCTCCATGAGCTCAGTATGCAGCTCATGACCATCTGCTGCTGTTTCTCCAGGTGAGACTTTTAAATCCTCCCTGCAACTGTTAATGAAATAGAGAAGCTAATTGCCGGAAGACATCTGACTAAAGTAATTGGTCCTTTAATTGCAATTAAAGATTTATAGATAGCACCAAAATGTAAATATAACACCCTGTAAACCAAGCAAGGCTTAGTCAGACATGCACAAAAGAAATGGGGGATGTGCCTAGCAACTTCACCTCTGTTTTCTTATTTCCTACTTACCAGTAACTCCCAGTAAAGATTCTGTATCTCAGCAGCGAGTGTTAGACAGTCCTAACTGCTGAATGGGACAGGAAGGAAAACTTGTGAACACACCAAGGTGCAAATGCTTTGACATTGAGCCTGCTGTACTTCCTGCTCTGAGTCACCGTGTTTTATACTTTCAAAACTGAACAAAGAAGCCAAAGGTCTCACAATGAAGTGATTTTAAAATGATGATGATGGAAAGGAAAATACCTGAACTGGAAATCACTTGGAAGAAGGTAACCCATGTGATAATCACTCCTTGTCTCAGCTTTTTGTTTTTGAAGGTCCTTAGTTGACTTGCTGTACCCATTGAAAATACAGTTGGCAAAGAGTAGCTTTCCTTGAATGTACCTCTGCCAGAGAACAAAAAAAATATGTGCAGAATTGGCAAGAGCAAACTGTTATTCTAAGTGAAGATAATAGGCTGAGAAACAAAGAAGAAAGGTTCTTAGGTAGCCTTTCAGCTTTATGGTGGCCTACAGCTTTCACCTTTCCTGACTTTGTTATAGTAAATATTTCATTTAAGAAATTAAAAGATTAAACTCATTTTTCTAGTCAATCCAAAATTTCAAAACACAACATACTGGAGTGTATAAAACAACCTTTTGGATGTTGCTTCATGGACTACCATAACCTACCACTGTCCATCCCGGTTATATTTCAGTTTAGACATGACATTAACATGATGTATTTGAAGGTGAACACAGACAAATAGGTTCAGCATAGGAAAAAGAATCAGTTGTTTAACTGGGTTTTTTCTTTTGAATGTGTTGACTAAATATTTTATTGTTTTGGTTTTTTTTTTTTACTAAAGAGAAGAAGTAGAGTATGCTGCTTCTAAACTTTTAGAAGTAGCTATGAACTTTCCTGTTTAAATACAGTATCTCACTGGAAATGGCTTGCTAGGGAAGAAGGGTGACCAAGGGCATCCAACAAGTGATTGTAAACCTGCAGGATTTAACTAGGCCCGATGTTCAAAGCCATAAGGATTCAAAGTGTGGGCAAAATCTGAAATTTAAGTAATTCTGCCTCCCTGGAGAAGTAAACCAGGAGCCAAAAACTAATTCAGAGCTATTCAGAAAGATCTAGAAATATTTTTCAATTCTGTTTCCACATTATCAAAATTGCTTTTGTATTTCATGATGTCTCAGTGATTTTCACATTTCCTGGAGCTGGCATTTGTAAATTACTATCTTACCATGACATTTCCAACAAAGCAGATGAGTTAAAAGGCAAATCCTGTTTTGAGCTTGAACTTAGAATTCTTAACAAGTCAGATTGATGATGCTATTTTTAGTAAGATCTGGACAGCTGAAAGGAGACAGTCTTCTGGATTTTTTAATTTTTATTGGATTTGGATCAGTTTATTAGGTTGAGCTTTTTGGTTTTAAGGTCTCAGACCCAAAATTACCAGAGCAACTCCAAGAAAAGATAAATATTTTTTCAATATGTTGCAAATTCTGTTCCACACAGGTATAATATGTGGGTAATCTAAGAATTAGGACTGGAAGAGAAACCTGTTGAAATATTAGATACAAAAAAATGAAGGTGAGAGCATCAGCCTTTTCTTGACCTGTAAGGAAGCGGTGACATAGTTGGGCTAGATTCACACTGACATAAAGGCCAGTGTCATTGTTCTGGCAGTGTAAGGAAGCCTTTGTTTGAGTAAAAGTTGGCTTCATTGAATTTAAAACTGTAAGAATAATTTAAGCTGATGTACTATCCAAAGCTGCTTGTGTTGTGGGATATTCTCACTGTTACATGATTGAAAACATCTGGCTTATTTCATGGAAGCTCTCAGCATGCAGAACTCCAAGTTAAGACTCTTTGAATACTTCAAGGTAATGCATATTGAAGTAACAACGAATGTATTCACTAGAAGGAAATCCAGAGGACCACTGAATTGCCTTTATCTTATGCTCACCCCAATATGTGTTCATCTGTAATATAATCAGTAATGAACATGACATAGAAGACCACTTTTACTTGTGGGGAAAAAAATATTTTACATCATTCGTTTTCCAGTTTTATAGTCAAAAGTTGTTATGATAACATTGTTTTACTCAACTCTGAAACGCTTTTCTTTCAGTAAGTTGCTTGTCTCATGACTATGAAGAGCTCTGTTTACCTTAGTGTGAGAGAAGCACTCACAGCAGTGCAGATTTGGATGTGATGGACAGTTTAATACATGTTACACTTTAACGTGGGCCCTCCTGTCTCCACTCCCTGGCTTAAATTCAATGTTGTGAGCAGCATTGTATCAAAGGGAACTCTGTAAGCTCTCCTTGGGGTACAGTTCTGAGTGTGTGTCAGCAGGTGGAAATGACAGTAACATTTGGCCTCAGCTACTGATTCTCTGGCAATATCTACCCCTTTTTGTCACTGTGTTTTCCTCTTGAGGCAAACTCTTTGCTCTTGTTTATTCTGACTTTCCTGATCCTCTCTTGATTTTCCTATCCTCTTTTTATTTTCATCCTTACACTTTACTTGCACATATGTTTCTTTCTCCGCATCCTACTTTTCTTTCCTAATCAATGCCTCATCTTGCTTCTCATAACTGGTCTTACCTCCTCTTCCTTGTTATATTTCTCATCACACAGATCCTTCTGATCTGACATCCAGTCTCTCATACCTCTGCTCCATGTCTGTTATCATTCACCCTCAATTCTGCATGTTATTTCCTTGCCCGTGGTGGGAGCACAAAGAACAAGGAAAGAAACCTCAAGCTACCTCTAGCCCAGTTTACTGCCTCTGCTCCTATATGTCAGGGATATGTGCTCTGGATTGGTCGCCACTCCCTGGGTTATTCCCGCCTCTGTGTTCCCCTGCACAGATAATCTGAGTGAGCTTCCTCTTGCTGCAGCAAGCCCTTACATGTTGCAATGTCCAATTCAAGTGCCTTTCACTCCCACAGGGATGAGGAAGCAACACATGACACTCCTCCCATGTTGGCCTTGTTTTACCACTGGCATTGTTCAGCTGCCTAGCTGTGGTGGGCTGTTTTGCTGCTTTGGCTACAGCCCTGATTCTGTTTCCTGTGGCTAATGAAAACTATAACAAGCAGATAGGGAAGTAACCTTTTGCTGCTGTAGGACTGCCTATGGGATGCTTTGAAAAGAACACTGCTGTTCTCCCATACATACAAGTTCTGTAATCGTACAAAATGTAGGAGCTGATAGAAGGGGTAGATAAATCTATTCTAGAGATGGAACAACAAATTGAATCTTTTCTAAGTGAATATAAACAAGAGGGCTGTCTCTGGCAATCACCATTGCTGTCACAGAAACATAGCTCTATCCATTACAATTCACCTGGTTGATGCTGTGACGTTATGACATGAAGGAATTTCCTTATTCCTTCCAGCACAAGCAATCGATTTGTGCCTTCAAGCATAAAATTCAAGTATGCTTGAAGCTTTGCTTGGCTTACATAATACATAAATGTTACCAGCCCATGTTTTACAATGTTCTTCAAATTTCTGTCATTCTCATTATGGCCTTCTGTAGCATGTGACTTTCACAGGCTGGCATTTTATGGCATGAGTAAAAATTTTATCTTTTACAGGGTATCTTTCTGGCTTGAGTCCCTCCTAAAACACTTGGAGTTTATAGAATAGGAAGGTTCATGGCAAGCAGCTCAACTTTTCTCAGTAGGTATAAACTGGGATAGCAGAGCTCTTATACCTCTGCTGGGGTAAATTTAATCCAGAGTGGTTTAAAACATAAGTCTCCAGTAAAAGCCAAGAGATAAATTTGGATGGCAGCGTTTTGGAGTGGGGGGAGGTTCTTTCTCTCCTCAGAGCTAAACTTAGTTCTGGCAAATAGCCTCTGACTGACATTCTTGAGGGAGTCATAATAAGCAAGCCAGGGCAAAGAGGAATGGTTTTTTTCTCCCTGACTAATTATTCCACATAAAAAGGTGAAAGGTCAAAGATGAACTTTAATACTAATGAAATTCTGAACTTCAGAGCAGCAATATGTCAGAACATCTTTTTTTAAGTCAAAATAAAAAATGTTTTATTATTGGCAACAGTAGGTTGGTTTTATAAGCATATATATCTCTGTCCTCATTCCTTTTAACCTTTGGGAGAAGGGGAACTTTCAAATATTAAACACAGACATTAAGCAATCTACAGTAAGGATTTTGGGAGTTCAGCCCATACTTTTGCCCTTAGTTATCCTTCTGCTCTTTCCAGCTGACTGAAGGAGTAAAATGGGGCTGTCTTCAAGTTCCCACAAGTTCTCTTTGCCTGGCTTTTTTGACCGAGACGGTCATTCTCAAGGTTAATTTCTTCCTTCTCTCTAGGAACATTTCAGGCAGATTAGCAATGTTCTTATTATAGAAATCATTCTGTTGATTCAAACTGCCCCATAGAGAAGGAACTTGACAAATTCATGAGTATATGTGTGCTTGTGTTCAGATGTTCAAGTAAAAAAGATTACACTAATGTTTATTTGAATTTAATTACCAGATCTCAAGTACATTTAATGGAATCTTTCTTCTCTGCGCTTCCAGGGCTGATAATATACAAACAAGATGGCTGAGCTGTCCTTTTCATGCTATAGATTTTCTGTGGTGATGATGACATACGACTCTTAATCATTGTGAGGTATGCTAACAGGAATCTAACCTGAGAAACACAAAGTATAACTAGTAAACTTAGCAGTGCTGAAGTGGCTAAACATGTATCAACCAGCTATAATCTGCAGGAAAGCAAGGGAAATGATCAGAAAATATGACCTATAAAGAAAGGCTGCATAACCTGTGCTTGTTTGGTATACAGACACGAAGACTGAGTATGGGATTATAGTTATCTGAGACAGAAAGGAAATAAAAGACATGACCTGCTGAAAGAAAGAGAACAGTCTGTTTTGCCATGTCTACGATAAACAGAGCAAGAAATAATAGACTAATTGCAGGAAGAAAAATTAAATAGGAAAAAATGTCAAGCAGTAGGAGTATAATGCATTCAGATGTACTTTTGTGAGGATGTAATGGCTTCTCAGTCATTTAGTCTTTATGAACAAGGTAAGCAGCAAGAGTGGAGTTCACCTCACCTACAACTGACATGGGAGACAAACAGGCATTTCCAGCATGTGATTCATTTGACCCACTTCTATTATATGTTGGAAGGAGATTAATTACACTATGGAAGTGCCTGTTTTTCTTAAGGGACTGTGAAAGGTTCTAGAAAACCCCTTCAGGTCTAAAGGTCTGTTTTCCAGGTGTCTCAAGCTCTGTAAAGGACTGTACCACCTCTTGTATCAGTCATAGGGGCTGAGGTAGTTAATTATGTACTGGTGAAAATGGCGGAGCTAGGCAACAGCTTGAGGTTGTTGCTAAGACTATGAGGAAGTGTTGTGGCAGAAGGTCTGCCTAACGAAAAGACTAACCAAAAACCAAAGTTGCCTGGTCAGTAGGATAGCAGTAACAGAAATTTATTACTGTTTGATGGCCGCTTGGCTGACAGTTTCGAATGAGATGATGAATAATTTAATTGTTAATTAGCAAATAAGTACATTGTCCATACAATGAGCAAACCAGCATTCTGAAAGAAGTCAAGAACAGACGAAATACAGAGACTGATTATTCTGTAATTCCTCACTATGGCCTTTCCAGAACAGCTTTTGGGAAACAGAAAACTGTACAAACAGTTGCTCTGTGTATCGTCCGGTTTGATGTATAAATAGAGAATTCTGCATCCTGGGATCATTTCATAAGTGTTATTTTTCTGGACAAAAATTACTAAAAAAAATTGTCATCTTGATTATCTGCAGCAGAAAACAGCAGAAACAATTTTGTATTGTATTCCCAGAAGTTTCTCATTCAACTCTTGAATCCAGAGAAATCTGAACTCACTGCATGGTCTGATATAGCACAAATTCTTTTCATGCTGTTGACAAGCTGCAGAATCAGCTCAAAGTGTTCAGCTTTCATCATAATGAGTGCAGTTAAGAAGCTGGCAAGGCTTTAGTCTTGCTGCAAGGCAAACGCAATTATAGAACCCAGTCTTCCTTTAAAAAGTTTTGGATCTTAAGATCACCTGGATTGAAACAGATTAGTGTGATTTTTTTTTTCCCCTCACCTTTTTTAGGACAATATCCTATTTTTCATGGGAGAAAAATAATGAAAATCTAAGCTGTGAAGTTTCTCATACTGACAGGTTAGCTTGACTTGTGCAACCAGCTATAAATGTCTGCTGCTCCTTATCCCTGTGCTCTAACTCAACATTTTCAACCTATTGTAGCCTGCAAACACCAATAAAAAAACCCCACTGTGGTATTTCATGAAGTCTTTGTTACATTTCCCATCTCAAACCTGCCTGCTGGAACACTGGCTGAGGTTGGGGAAATGTGAGATAAGTTAGGGTCAGACTGTGGTTTCACCTGATCTTTTCACAGAATCAGAGAATCACAGAATCAGAGTCTTTCTGGAAGTTTTGTGCATATCTGCATCCTGAGGTGTGGGGGAAGAAAAAAGTGAATTATCCGTCTCTTCATTCTAGGCCTTGTATCTATGCTTGCATGCCCCATTTCTCCAGGGACCTCTGTTTATAGGTGTATATGAATTTCACCACTAACAGCAAATGCTACTTAGTTGCTACTAAGGGCAAGCTTTGTCCTCTTCCTGCTTTGTTTCCTTTTCATTTTTCCCCTTCCATCTTCCTTGCACTTTTTAAGGGGCTTGTGTGTTTCACACCCAGCAGAAAGTTACCAATGGCACAATCTGGGCACCTCCACTGTTTGCTGGAGAGGCCAATGTCCTTTGTTGTTTGGGATAAACAGAGAATTGAGACTACTGGATTGAAATCTAAAGCTGCTGCCTTCCATCTGTGACTGCAGGGCCACACTGCAAGGGCAAGCAAAGTGATCCTAAGTCACTTTCACACCTCATGTTGCAGGAACATGTTTCCAGACCCACAGATCTGGTTTTGACCTCAAGTTGCCTTCTCTCCATTGCATCACAATGTCAGCCCAACACGCTGCGGAAATTGGAATATGCAGCCTTTTAACAGACTTGTGGTTGCAGAGCTCAGGTAGTCACATCCAGAGATAATTCTAAGACTGGAAATGTAATTATTCATTGCCAGTTCCCCTCAGCTAGATCTCATGATATTTAACCATCACTCCATGCAGTACAGCATTAATGGATGAATACAAGTATATTGCTTAAGTTCATTCTTAAACTGGAACAGCAGTGTGTTTTTGCGTGTGTGTGTATGTATATAAGCACACCAGGCTTTGTTATTGTTAGGTTCATATGTTTGTCATCCTAGCAATTTCTTCACAAATAGTATATGATTGTAAATTTGTAAACTACACACACACACAAAAAAGGCATCTACTTTGGGGGGGGAAAAAAAGAGGAATGAAAAATCCTATGGGAAAGAAAACAGCAGGAATGTTTGGTGTTTAGTGGTTGTTTTTTTAACTCAGCACAAACAATGCTTTTGAAAAGCCACTTCTAGCCAAAAAGAAATACCCCAAACTTTGGTTCCCTTCTGCCTCCCGCCCCTCAAACATGCAACGCTAACGTTTTGAAGGCACGGGAATGAAATCCTGGCTGAAGATTTTTAGATGGGGGGCAGGAGGAGAGAGAAGGATTGTCCATATGGCAGGAAGTACATGCCACGATCAGAGAGAACTGACTGCCCCTGGGAGCAACTGTGTTACTGTAATGTTTCTGTCCAAAGATTTCTGTGAGGCATCTCAAAGACTATGTAGAAAGCTGTCTAAGAGCAAATGTTTAATAGCATACAACATTTCCTTCTTGCCTAATACATCCATTAAAACTTGAACTTAATTCATTTTCTTCGAAGCAATGAATGCCTTCTCTTAAATTCACTTGTATTTATTTCGCTGAGCAATGGTTATTTTAGTAGGAGATTAAGGTGGACTCTGTCCTAAGTGTACTGCAGATAGGCTTTTGATTCATTAGACACAGAGGACAATTGTGTTTCATTTAGAAGTTTTTTTCCTGATCATCTGAGGAAATACCCAAGGACCAGAGGAAATTAGATATCCTACTCAAGACGAAAGTATGTAAAATTAAGAAAAATTATTCATCCTACTTTTACACAGTTTGGAAAAGACCTTCCCTACCTAAGAACATTAATTTTTCATTACTGAAGCTTTAAAATTTAAAATATGTACAAAATTATTTGATAGACGTAACTGAGGATGATTTCAGAGGCAAAGAACATTCTTCTCATGAATTCTGTGCATCTTCTCCCCCCAATCCTTTCATTAAAGTTTTATCCTAATTAAAACAACAACCTTGCACATACTGGTGTAGAAGCAGCTGTGCAGCTGAAGGCTGCTGTAACTGAATTATACTGATTATACTGAAGGCTCCTTTAACTTGTCTGGTACCCTGTCCCTGCGAGTGGCTGGGAGCTGGGCAAGGAGTGGAAGAGCTCTTATCACAGAATCACAGAACAGCAAGGGTTGGAAGGGAGCTCTATATGTCATCTAGTCCAACCCCCCTGCTCAAGCAGGTCCACCTAGGTCAGGTAGTTAATAAGAAAATCCTATTCTTTGTGGCCTGGATCAGCCACAAGCATTTAACAATTCAGGGATTTCCTCCACTAAAAGTTGTGTCTGGGCCATCAGTTTGATAGCTGCCACCGTTCAGGAATGTATCTAATTCTATTCTGCATATACTTAAGATTTTGGCCTCCACAGCATCCTGTGGCAAAGAGTTCCACAATTTAATGATGTGCTGTGAGAAAAAGAACTTCCTTTTGTCTTAAATCTGCAGTTGATCTCTTTGTTGGTGCCCAATCACTCCTATGTTTTAAGAAACAATATTTATTTTTTATTCTGTTGCCATACCATTTTGCTTTGTAAAGCTTTCTCATATCTCAGTCTCTTTTGTAAGCTACCCTATTTAGTCCTTCCTTATACAAACAGCCATTCCATATTATACCCTTTTTTTTGAGATGTGGGGAAGACAGTCACGTGCTGTGTACCAGAATCTCAAGAATGTTTTATTTGCCCTTTAGCTAACATTCTGTTTGCATTATCACCATTGCAGAGCACTAATCAGAATTTTTCAGGGTTATCTCAATGAAGGAGGCTTAGATCTCTTACTTCAGTGCTGAGCTACTGTGTCTGTCTTTGCATCTGTATAAATAATTATGATTCTTTTCTCCCATGTAAATTAGTCTGTGCTTATTGACAGTGAATTTCATACACCAACTGATTGTCAATTGCTGAGAACTGCACGATTCTTCTGGGGCCCTCTTTGATCAGTTTTGAACATTCCAGACAGTCAGATGTGACCTGGAATTTTTTGATCTCTGAGACATGACCAATTTTTCAGAACTACAAAAAAAAAGAGAGTTATATTCTACTGTAAATGAAGTTACTTCATTCTAAATTATCATTACTTCTAAACCTCATCGGGCCAGTCTCAGTTCTTGATCAGAGTTCATGGTGTTATCCAACAGAAATTCTGGATTCCAGAATTTTTTAATATTATATATTATTTTGCTTTTGAGCTCCTCTAGAAGTGACTATGTAAAATGGTGTGACCCTTCCCAATTTGTGATTTTGAGTAGAGTTGCATTTGACAGCTTATCTGCATCTTGGTCTTTGCAAGTCACTAATGCACCCCTATAACCTGAGGCAGGTTTCCTTGGTAGCCCCCGGTCCGTAGAGAAAGCTTGTGTTCTGCACTCCAGCTTTGGTCATAGCTTACCCTTCAAAGCCAGACCCATGAAACTGTCCTGAATGGCTACTTCTCCTATTGTCAGATTAAATTGCTCTGGCTGAGCATGGTAACAGCTGGGTGAGTCTAACTGGGAACTGGTTAAGGATGGGTTGAATACCTCCTTGGAAACAGCAGAGTCCATCTGTACAGGATGTTCACTGAATCATTTGAAAGGTCACAGGAGTTGTAGCCCAGTGAAATAGGCTCATATCTTCAGGAATTTTTGTTTGCTTGGACAGATTAATTGTCAGCTGAGAGATATTAGGAGTATCGATACAAAGACCTAGTAATGTATTCCTTCTAAAACCAAATTCCATTTTTCCTTAAACAATGGTTAGTTTCTTGTTCAAGCAAAAGAACTATTCTCCTTGCCTTTACCATTTGGTTTTAAAATTGGTCATTAAGACCATGTTTACAGGCTAATTAGATTTCAGCTTTTACTCCTCATGCATCTTTTGCATCTATATCTGGGTACTGGCTGGCACTAAGCACTGGCTAATCTTTGTACAGTGAGTTACAGGTAAAGTAAAATGAAGCAAAACAAAATGCTGCATATATACCATAAAATGTCTTTAAATAGTTTTTAAAACAAAAGTAGCTTATGAGCTGTTCTAAGGATTAATCAGTTCATCAGTCACAAAAGAAGTTGGTTGTTATCCTAATCTTTCTTTAACAAAAAGAAAATTCCATATGGGAATGCAAAAAAAGTAACATGGAAAAGAATCAAACTGCACCGCTGTAAATGGTAACCTGAGTTCCTCAGAGCTCTTAACAATCATTTTCATCATCTGTAGGCATACTAAAGCATGCCATCATCTTTTTCTACAACAGGCCTTCAGTTTTCTCCTTCAGCTTTGTAAACATGTCATAGGTTTAGAAGAAGTTTTGGGTCTTCTGCATTTTGTTTCTCCTATTTATTTATAACACTTTGCCACCAGAGAGGAAAGAAGATGTTATTAATATTACCAAGGAAAAAAAAAAGCTACGTGATTAAGAAATTAATGCTCTTCAGACACTTGTTCTGTGGCTCTATACGCAGCTGAGCAATGTCAGATAGGCTGCTGGTGTCACCCAGTGGACAGAGGAGTTGATCACACATGTGTCATGTAGAGCAGCTTTTCTTTCTGCAGGAAGAGCTCGTTCATAACTGACAGAAATGGCCTTAATTTTATGACAGTTAAGATGAGATTATTATTGAGAGTTCCTCTGCTCTAATGCAGGAGAGCGGAATGCCAGCCTTCCTCCTTCAGTAGTGCCTGACGTCTCAGAAGGCCCAACTCTCCTTTATCTATTAGCAGTTCAGGATTTACACTGCATCCGGCCATTCTCATGCCACCTGCAAAGGGCAAGAAGCATCTGCTAGTTGTCACAGCATTAGAAAAGGAACATGATTTCTTTCTTTGGTCTTCGTAGGTTAGGTCACTGCTGTACATCAAGGGATTATTCAGGGTTACTCCCTCAGCTGTTCCAGAAATAAAGAATGATGTGAGGAATTTCTCATAGTTGTGAGTAGCCATTTACTCCATCTTATGCATTCAAGTAATATTGTTCTCAGAAACAATTTGTTTGGAAATTCATGGGTTTGGAGTGGTTTTTTTTTGAGCAAACTAGCATCTATAGCCTTTTTTTTTCTACTCTGGAAGTATTTTTAATATTATACTTCCTATAGAACGTATATTGGGAGTTGGTGGCAGTTAGGCATTGCTGGTGACACAACTTTTCAGATATTTTAGCAATCAGATAAACAGAACATCATTCAAAATTCTCTTTAAAGATTTCAACCATGCCTTAAAAAACCTGTTGTCTTACAAAACCCACCTGAACACAAGGCATACTTCTGTTCTTGTTCTTTCTTTTATACAATTCCTCTATCTTATCTTCACTAGGGTAGTTGTTAGTTTGTCAAGACGATGAGACACAGATATAAACTGCTAGATGAGATACTATAAACTGCTCCTTAAAAGACCTCTGATTGCTAAGAGGTGATTGTACCCAGGTCTGACACATAGGGAACTTGATGACTACTACACCTACACCTACGTGTCTTCCCTTCCTCCTCCATCATAATTCTCTGAAGCACAGCAGGACAAGCAGCCTGGGATGTGACTGACAGCTTGTACCTGTCATGAGGAAGAGAAAATCTAGGGGAAATTGTTAGAAAGTTAGATTGTCAAATCAAATACAGATTGGAGAATCGTTTAAAATTATCTCTACAAATGGAAGGCCTTGGCCCAGTCATCCCCTGTTACATGAGGTGTGCAGTCATGTAGATGCTTGAAGCATTTCTTAAGGTCTGATGAAACCATGAGTGCTGTGGAGCAATTGGCTTCTGCCAAAACGCAGCCTCTGAAATCAGGCTGAGAGCAAGAGGAGGGGTGTGCTTTAACCAGATGAGCTAGCCAGGCAGGCTTTGGTAGCAGCCAAGAGCAGACTTCAAAGGCTGATCCCTAATTATTTGAAGGTCTCATAGGTACCTCTTATCTCTATTGGCTGATTGTAGTATACTTTTATTATATACATATATATGTGCTACGTGTGTTGCTATTGTCTTTCACAAGTGTGGTGAAAACTAATTTGTTTGAGAAGTCCTTTGACACTTTGGGGAGGGAATCTGTAGCTTGTTTTGTCCTGTAAAGCAGGGAGCAGGAGTGCCAAGTTCCAGATCTTTATCTTCACATCTTCAGTGAAGACATCACGTTGTCAGCTCTGGGTGATGATATCTTTTGAACATAACTTCCTCACAGTGAGACTAAATCCCATGAAAGGTTTGGACCAGAAAAAAAAAGGAAGAAAACAAGGAAAGGAACAAGAAAAGAAAAGGAAAAAGAAAAAGAAAAAAGAGGAAAAGGAAAAGAAAAAGATAAAGGGAAAAAGAGGAAAAGGAAAGGGAAAAGGAAAAAAAGAAATAGGAAAATAAAAAAGGAAAAGAAAAATATTAAAATTAAGAGGAAAAAGACTCTAAAGCTCAGAGGCCTCCCCTGTGGCCTTCTAAAGCTAATGGAAATATTGATGTTGGGGATGTTGGATCAATGCCTGAATGGCTGTGCCAAGAGAGCTACAAGAAAACAGAGAGAGCTTAAAACAGAGAGAGCTACAAGGAGCAGTGGCCTAAATTAGATGTTTGCTATGGGTAGATTATGCTGGAGGGGGCAAAAGGTAAAAAAGGAAATAAGTCTAAAATAAAATGATCAGGGAACGAAGACCACCAGTGATCTGACATATGTAAAATTCCAATTTTCAGCTTCGCATATACATAAAACAAGGTTACAATTTCAGCATACTGTGAGCAACAATAAAATATTTCAGATTTATGGTATTTTTGCTTTCTTAGTTAAATTACAGGCTAGTCTTTTGTTCCATTAATTTACCACATTTTTACGTGTTATTGAGTTTGTGAAAAAGCACTGTTACTATTTGCCCATAAGAAAGGTATCAATAAAAGCAAACTTGTCTCAAAGACACAAGGGGACCTTGAGCCACCAAAAATACAGTGAGAAATCCTGTAGTCTTGTTGTCCTAGGTTTGAAAAGTTAATACTGCTTTTGATCTACCTGCAATGCATCCTATGCAATGAAGTAACGACTTGGAGGCATTGGTGAACTACTTAACCGTAACCAGAAAGGAACTGCTAGCAGACATCACTCTTTGCACTGATGCCACTGTTGTCCAATTTGGTTTTCCTTCCCGAGAAATAATGACATTTGGTCTGTTCCTTCTTAAACTGAACTGAGCAGTATGCAGCTCCTCTGATTTGGCATTGCTATTTAGTGAAACAGGAGGCCGGTGTGAGAAAAGAGGAGCAAGTGAAAGTTTAATGGCCAAACAAAACAGACGAGCATCTTGCATTAGCAAAGCGTGCCATGGATGAGTGAAGTCAGATTTCAGGTAATTGCTAAGGATACTGTGAACCTCTTTGCTCTAATGGACTGAATAAAAATTTGTCTGAGACTACCAGATATATAAAATGTGGACTGTCTCGTACTTGAAAAGCCAAGGACTTGGGAAAGATGCTGAAAACAATGTTCCCATTCCATTTCTCTGACTTCACTACATATTTTTAAGAAGTGAAGCAAAGTACCATGACTAAGACTTTAAACAAACCCTTAGAAAGTGAGCCTGAAGCTCAGATTTTCTGTATGTTTTAACTGGCAGATGGTGTCACTTGGAAGAGCAGAGCATCACTCAAGTGCATGACACTTGGGGTTTGTATCTTTACAAGGCATTGCTCCCAGAGGTTTTTGGATGCTACTAGCACAAATGTGACTGATACTAATAATAATAGGAAGAAGAAGGAGGAGAAGAAAGGTTAATCTTATTTGCTTGAAATAGCCTTTTTCCAAACCTTCTCAACTGCTGCTTCATTGTTTTAGCTACTTTTACAGTATCATACAGAGACACGTGAAGGCTCTCAGGTACTGCTAATAACATCTCACAGAAAAGGATGTAAATTCTTACTGTGTGGCATAAATAAGTGATAATAAAAGAATCATTTAGTGATGTGTGACTTGGGGGAAAAGTAGTTCTTTCATCCTCTCCCCTTGACCCTCTCTCATTTACCTGAGCAGATAAGAGTATGGCTCCTGCCGCATGCTGTAAGGAGCTGACTGCATCTGATCTAGGAAGGAAGTTTCTAACTTTGGAGCTTGGCTGTTCTCTCTCCACTTCCCTTGTGATCTCGCAAGCCCAAGGCAGTTGAGAGAGAGTCTGCAGACTGAGTTATGTGTCATGGGGGAAGATCAGACATTCTCTGAAGGCCTATGCAGTCAATTCCTGAAAAACATCACTACTGCTGAGGTCAGTGACAAAGTAGGCCCTGATTTGGTAACTGATGGTGTTTTTGTGCTTATAAATGTAGCTCATTTCCTGTGTGATCCAAACTGGAAAAGCATTAGTGAAAGTTAATAATGGAATTGCAGAATCACAGAATGGCTGAAGTTGGAAGAGACCTCTGGAGGCTATCTGGTCCAAGTCAGGCTGGTGATTTGTCTATATAGCTTTTTAATATCTCCAAGGTGGGAGACTCTACAGCCTCCCTGGGTAACCTGTGCCAGTGATCGGTTACCCTCACAGTAAAGAAATATTTCCTGATGTTCAGAGTGAACCTCCTGTGTTTCAGTTTGTGCCCACTGCCGCTGGACCTGTCACTGGGAACCACTAAAGAACCTGGTTCCATCCTCTATGTACCCTCCCTTGGGGAGGTACCTACGTATATTGAAGAGATCCCCATGAGCCTTCTCCAGGCTGAACAGTCCCATCTCTCTCAGTCTTTCCTTATAGGAGAGACACCCCAGTCTCTGGATCACCTTCATGGCCCTTCACTGGACTGTTTCCAGTATATGTCTCTCTTGTACTGAGGAGGCCAGAACTATACACAGTACTCCATCTTTGGCCTCACTAAGTGCCAGGTAAAGGGGAAGGATCACCTCCCTCAACCTGCTAAGGTGAAAGTCTTAACTCAGGTGGCAGATCTTAAATCTGATCCTCAGCCTTTTATACCTCCCTTTTCCTTCCTAGAAACAGTTATGTACTGTTGGATTAGGCAGAATTAATTGGCAGGTTGGCAAGTTTTTCTGGTGGCTATATTACAATCGAGAAGAAAAAAAATATTGGTGTTAACAATGATGTTGACAGGTAGAAGAGGGAAAATGAATCCTGCCAAAGGAACATGGTGATGTTCAACCTGTTTTCTCCATAAGAGGACTCCAATATATGAAACATACATTTCACTAATTTAATCAGCAAAGATTGAAGAATTTAGGCAATGTCATTTTTTCTGAACCATGTTAAATAAACCAGAGCATGTTTTTACAGCTTTTGTTTATATTATTAAGGAGGTTGTTATGTGTCAAGCACTCACAGAATTATTCCAATGGCATGTAACACACCAGCATGAGCGGTTTAAATCAATTTCACTCCCTTCAAGGCTGAAATACAGTTTATATTAGCCTTCTGCCCAGGACTGGCTTTCATGCTGTCAGAAGTTGCATTAACTCACAGTGGATTACATTATGAGATAGTTTATTTAAATGTTATAGCTAATGCATATAGAGCAATGGTCTTCAAAAAAAGGTTGGCAGTAACTACACACCTTAATTTCCTGCTCTTTTCCTAACATTTTTTCCTTCATCTCCAGAGTCTTACTCTAACAAAAGCTGCGCTACCACAGAAGTAGAGAATTAAAGAGGTCATTACCTGTCCTGTTGAGTCCAGTAGTTTCCCCAGTAAAGGACTTGAATCTACTGTTTGATCAGCCCAAATAAATCTCAAGGATCTACACAAGGCCTGTCTGTACTGTGCAATTTTTCTCACTGCAGTGATCCCTAACCAAGTCGATATGCTCAGCTGAGAGCAGCACCATGCAGAGGCATTAGCGTGGCCCTGGGAACACGGCAGTGCCTAACGCACTGCTACATCCTTACCAAGTGGCCCAGTCCCTGTAAAGCTGATCAGTCCAAATGCAGTGGCACTCGCTGCTGTCAGTTGTGGAGTGGGCTTCTTCAGCACTTGCCAGCAACTTTAAAGCCATGCCATACAGAAACAGCATGGAAATATCTGCTGAGCTCAGAGAAATCAGGTATTCCAAGTACCTGCTCATCCATTTGAGGAACAGATCACTCATTGGTCTCCTTTCTAGTTTAGTATTTAAGCCACCAGTGTCTGCGTTCTCAGATGGTCAGTCTGAGAATGTTTTTCAGAGCACTATTTAGTCTACTCTGGTACCTGCTGATATAGAAACAAGCTCATAAAACCACACGGCCAGCTGTTTTCTGACCATACCTGACCTAGGGCTGTGCGATAACACCGCAGCCAGTCATCCGCAACGCTCTGGATCTTCCTCTGCAAATTCCTCAGCTCTCTGGCTGCACTGATGTCAGTTATGTGGTTTACAATTGCCTCTGGAACATCATTTTTCACCAACAGTTCTGTCAAATTTGGCTTTAAAAAATATCAGTGGAAAAACAAATTAAAGACTGTTTCCATCTGGTGTTTAGTGGTTCTGACATACCATAACACTGTTAAATGCCTCAGATATACAAACACCTTCTGAGTAAAAGTTAGGGGTAGAACAAGGTGTAATTTAGAGTGAAACTTCTCTAGCCAGCTCAACCATCACTGGACAGAAGTTGCAACAGTGAGTCCTGCCGTCTTCTAGCCTGGACAAAAGAGACTATAAATACTAAAAAAGCAGAGCAGATCCTGTTAGCGTTTGTCTGCTTGGCTGGCCTCATGGAAAACTTCACCAGCCAAACAAGACAGGGCTTTGCACCATTCAAAAAGCCCCACCCTAAGCATGAAGCAGGTGTAACTGCTAGGTTTATCAGTGACTCTAGAACCATTTAAATCCTTTCATTCCAAACAAATACTCTACCTTTAGCTGGTTCTGAACATACATAGCAATGGTAGGATACATGTAACAACATTTTACAAACAGTAAAGCATACATCAGTGGATGTTTGAAAGGGCCTTCCCTAACTACAGAAGATGGAGGTTAACAACTAAGGCAGTTAGGCTGCTGTGAAAAATACAAATGTAACCTCCAATTAATATAAACTAATTCCACACAGAATCTCTGCTACATACCTTAAATAAACTACTCTTAAATTAAAAGTACATATTTTAATGTTTTACCCCTTGAGACTGTTTTTTTTGCAGCCATAAAGTAGCTATGGCAGGACTACTGTGATTTTATTTTTGTTTCCCTAACCTCTAGGTTGGATAATCCACTCTTCTCCAGAGCTGTAGTATTCTCTCCAGGTAAGATTGAAGTGTATTTTTCATTCTATGCAGATTTTGGTCTTGTTAATTTTGTGCATAAATCTAAATCAGCCTAACACCTGATTCTTTACTTGCAGTTTGTCAGCTCACTCGCTGAAGGTTAATGTCATATATTTATATTTCTTTTTAATAAATTCTTAATTTGCATGACAACATTCTGTATTCTCTAAAAACGTTACAGATTCTACCATGGGGTTTCATTCAGAACCTCCCATCAACAGCACAGTGAAGAATACCTGACTCAGAATAGAAAAGTCAATGCACTTAGTATTCTAAGATAGAATTCTCTGGCAGACTAGAGAATTCTAGAAAAAATATAGGTTATTTTTAACCATCTTATTTGAGGAAAAAATGAAGATTCACCTGTGTTCTGGTTACATTTATAAAGCACCGAATATAGGGTAGCAGTGACTTAATCACCTGAAATAGTGAACAGGTAATATATTCAATAATTAAGGAAATCAGCTAAGAAAAAAAAAAAGAACCTAAGTACACAGAAATAACTGTCTTTTTGGACAGTAGGTGGCTATCGGCATAAATCCAATGGAGTTTAATCTCTAGAAGCTCTTATTTGATCACTCTGTGGCATTGCACTTAGCACACTTAAAAGGAAATAGACCTGGGAAAGTGTATTGAGTGGGAAAGCTCATCAACTGCAGAATTTGCAGAGCAAATAATATTTTTAAAGAGCCTTCATAAAATGCAGCACTGTAGCAGTTACCACATACCAATTCTTCTAACTGTAGCAGAGCCACACCCCGTGGTTGTGACAAGCACACACTTTCATGTTGCCACTTGCAGACCAAGCTAATTGCAAAGTGTCCTGCAATCCTCACTGTGCTGTATTCATTAACCTGAAAGAGCAAAAAAGATTTACTAACTCCACCAAGTTTTTATGTTTATGTTTGGATGGAAGAGACAGACTGAAGTCTCAAAGGGTTATCCAAGACAGTTGGTCATAGGTGAGGGAATGATCAGTTACTCTCAGCTTAAGTCTACAAATGAGTTTTAGTGCTATCACTTTCATATCAAAACTAACTCATAGCGTAAGAACTGTGGACAGAGATAGCTCCCAGCTCATTGTCTGGATAATTCCTGACCAAAGGAAATGTACTGTGACTGAGCATTTTTTAGAAAGTGATGCTGTATAGCAGGAAGACCTGAGAAACTCTCCTACCTCTCAAACTGCCCATGAAAGCATGTACGCCTCTGAGGCAGAGGCCATAAAGTCAGACATGGACGGACTGGGGAAGGTCCCATGCTTGCTTCCTTTTAACTAGAGCTGTTGGTGAAAGTGGGCTGGATTTAGACAATGTTTAGTCCCCAGTAAAGAATTAGGATTATGACACATTCAAAGGACTTTCTCAAAATCATAGTTACTGAAGCCTTTAGCATTTTCTGTGTACACAGACCACGAAGAATGCCCTGGTGGCACCAACCAGACAGCTTGGAACCACTTCCATTTAATCCAAAAGCCAGCCTCTGACATGCCTACCCATTCAAACAAAGTAAATATTACGCTGCAAAAACGAACAAACGGCTGCACTAAACTCATTTCCATTTTCTTGTGGCTCCTGAAGAACACCAAATTGATACATAGCTCTCATTCTATAATCTGTACTTGATAACCCAAATCCTTTCAAATAATCATTTGCTTTAATTTTTACAGACTTGGTGAAACAGCAAAACTGCAGATACCACACGATAGTTTGGAAGTCTCAAACCCTTGCAGATTTTACAGAATAAACAGAAGTCCAACCCGAAATGAGACTATCTGCCTACATGAGATAATCACAGCAGCTGTAAGAATTTTATTGCTATTTGTTTGAAGCTATTCCGTCATGTCAGCTGCCAGCCTCATGGTATAAGCCAAGGAAAGGAAACGTGGTATGTTTTCGGCTGCCTGTCATTCTGTCAGGGCCTTATGTATGCCCTGTATGCCTCTATATATTACATAATAAAGAAAAAAACATCACCTGATCCAACCCCTGGAAATAGTGGATGTTTACAAATGCCTGAAGCTACACTTACTGTCTTGGGTTGCAAAAGTTTTACCTTTGTTTCTGTAATTTTTGCAGCATGCTAGGCCCAGTTCTGGTAACTTCAAAGCAGTGGGAGACTTTTGGTGGACTTCAGTGGAAATTGGATCAGGCCTAAAGTAAAACGAGAAACCTTGCTACTGAACATACCTGAAAGTAACATGAGTCTTGGCTTGCTCATAGTCCAAAGCTCAGAAAAGACTCTTCCATGATATTTTCAGTAGGAAATCTTGAGTTACAACAGTTCTAGGCAATTTGCTTTTCCTTTTTCTTGCTAATGTGCCATATGAGTAAGACACATAACAATGCCCACTCACATAGAAGCTGTTGGGAGAGACATTCTTTGTAAAGAATGTGTGTCATGGTTTAACCTCAGCCAGCAGCTAAGCACCAGGCAGTTGCTCACTCATTCCTCCCCTCTCTTCAATGGGATGGGGGAAGAATTGGAAAAAAAGTAAAAGATAAAAACAGTTTTAAAACTAAATTAAGATATAATAATAATTTAATTAAATTAAGAATAATTACTATACTTATGAAAAGGAATATAATACAAATATATAAAGATAAGACCAAAGAGAAGATAAGTGGTTCCCAGTACAACTGCTCACCACCCACTGACCAATGCTCAAGCAGCGATTCGCCCCTCCTTGCCAGTTCCCCCCTTTTCTATACTGGGCATGATGTGCCATGGTATGGAATAGCCCACTGGCTAGTTTGGATGAGCTATCCTGGCCATGTCCCCTCCCAGATTCTTGGGCACCTCACTGGCAGAGCGTGGAAAAATGGAATGGGAGAAAATTATGGAAACGGAAAATTAACTCTATCCCAGTCTAAACCAGAACAATATGGTAAAAAAAAAAGGTAAAAAAAAAAAAAAAAAGAAAAACTATAAGACAAGTAAAGAAATAAATGTTACCTATGCTATAACTGGCTGGGCAAGCTTGCCATCCCAAGGCCATTTCCATTCTCTGACCATTTCTTCATCTTTATTAGTCACCAGACTGTGTTGCTGTAAACAAGCAGAAATATGAAACCTGATTTTCCTGATGTAGCTCAGTAAAACCATTCCAAGAAACTCTCTTTGATCTATGAGTCTCTAATTAAAAAGCTACTTTGCATATCTGCTCCTTCATCAAGCTTTTCTCATGCTACAGGCCTGTAAGGCAAGTGTAAATTGTTATCCCTATGATACAGACAAAAGAGCTGAGTTAAATTCTTGTTTCAATGATTCAAATGAAAAAGAATCTGGTGTCAAAATGTGTGATTTTAGTATTGTTTTCCACTTACTAGTACATTCCTAAAATTCTACTGTAAATTTAAAGGAAGAAACAAAGAAGGCAAAAGATGCCATTCATGTATGAGCCTTCATCTGACAGTTTCAGGAACCTTTTTATGTCTCTGTCCTTAATATTTATTAAGGGTAATATGTATTCTGATGCTTCTTTTATCTACCCACAAGCAAATAACACTTGGTGACCTGCAGAAGAACATCAATTTTGAAACACATAAAAAAGATCCTTAGGTCATCAGAGGTTTCTGTGTGTTGATGGTCTTCCCTAGACATGGGGGATTGGAGAATTTGGGGTTTATGTTTAAAGTACCAGGGATAGTGCTGGATTTGCTGGTTTTTCTCACAACTTAACTGGATACAGCAACTGAATCTTTAACCCATTCTGTGTAAGAAAATACATGTTTTTCTTGAGTTTCCACTGGGTTTTGAAAAATGAATAAATTCATATTAACAAGGAGAAAACAAAAAGCACTAGGGATCCTGAGACTTAAGGCTCGAACTTTATATTTTCTATGTCTTTTTGCTAGCTTTTCCATGATGTGAGGTTGGTGAGTGTAGATAAATTTGCTTGGTTTGATTTTATTTCTTAACTTAGAATTGTTTAAAAAGGAGTTTTTAAACAATTTGGACTCCTAGAAGTCTTTTTTTTAAAACAAACAAACAAGGGCCAACTCCTTCCACTAGCTATGAGGGCACTGAACTTATTCAAAGTCCTTTCAAACAAGAGCTGAACAATCTTTCCCTGCACAGCTCCAATAAAACATATTCCTCCAACCACAGGTGCTGATTCAGGATGGTAAGCCTTGATTTCTTTAAAAATGAAGGCAGCTACAGGTTTATGTGTCTCTCGTTTGTATCTACTGCTCCTCTCTGCAGAGCATGAAATTTTTTTCCCAGATGTCTTGAGAACTTGAAAGCCACTAAAGGAGCATAAAAGAGGAAAACTGAGGAAAAGACCCTCCTGTAAGTAGGTATCAAAGATAATCTTTGTTCATATCATGTAAAAGTGTGCAGAACTACACAGAAATATATAAATAGATAATAACATTATCCAGAAGAGAACTGCTGATGTTCAATTTACATGCTCTGCTGGATCTGAAACTTCTTGAGGAAATGACCTGTGTATATGCTTTCTCTAAGTAGGGATCTGCTCTTTAAAACTGCATTTGAAATCGACACAGAGGATGATGATAATATATTAAGCTTTCCTTTCATCCACCAGGTTTTTTCAGATAGGTTTTTAATGGCAGAACAATCTATGCCCCTTTAGACAGGGGACCCAACCACGAAAGGAAGCAAGCTATACAGAAGGGTAAGTACCAGAAAAAAATCCTTGCAACTCTTTTTAACAAGATGCTGTAACCTGGGAGAATAAATGAAACACAGCAAAAGAAAATGTAAACCTATGAGCAATAGTTTTTAAAGGGCTTTCCTTAGAACGTGCATCTGACTAAGATCTAGTGAAGACAATTATTAGTCTTAATTTCCATCCTTATTAAAAACAGACAATAGAGAAAGGAGCTGGAAGACACTTAGAGAATCAATCAGACACATTTAAATAGAGGAAGAGGCTAACCAGTTCTGCCAGTGTTTAGTGGTGGCCAGCCACAAAGATTCTTTAGGAACACAATCCTTTGTTGTATGTAAATTATTCCAGATTTGGTCAGTAGCTTGAATTTTGCCATAAAATTATGCCAATTATTTTTAATACAGAAAATCATAATGATGATTGAACAATACATAGAACAAATAGCATTTGATCAGCTCTTTTTACAACCTGTATAATGCACTGCATTTGGAGGCACTAAGAAATGGCAGGGGTGGAGGAGGGGGGGAAGGGACTGTGCGGAACCTGTGTGGAATACCCATCTGCAGCTCGTGTCATGCACTCAATTTTCAAAGTGATTTCTGTCTAGCTTAGCAATGTAGATGATATAGTGCTTTTGGTCTTCTCGAAAAAAAAAAATGATGGCATTTGACACCTAGAGGGGACTAGAAGGAAAATCCAGGTTCCTTTACCTCCAGGTAACCTGCAAATGAGATGGAAGTGGTGCTTCTCATCTTCACACTGTAGATGCCAACATCTTCCAATGCCAAGCTCTCCATGGACTATCCGTCTGTCTGAACAAAAGTTTGGTCTTCAAAGGCTCTGCCTGGCTTTACTTTTTTGAGCGAAGAGGATAGGTGAAAAAAATTCAACCAAAATAAACCCAACCCATTGTTAGACACCCAACTAAGATATGACTCTAAGCTGCAGAGAAAAAAATTGTATTGCACAACATACCACCTTTCTCATATTGATTATGGTTTTGAACATTGTTCACATCCTTGTACAGCTTCATGCTCTCTGCTCTGATTTGCAGCACCAAGCAAGTGCTCATAGGGCATCTACCCACCTGCTAGGAAGACAGATGCTGCCATATCCAAAAGGGGTGAAAATTCCAACTATAAAGTCATCTGGAGAAGGGCTGAATGTGTTTGTATAGAAATCTCCTCATGGGAGACTGCAGCAACTTTGGCAAACAGAAAGATAGCTATACTGAGAGTCAAGGAGTTAACTCATTAGCATTCTCCAGTTTTATGGTGTCTGTACATGCCCTGCAGAGAACAGAGCAACCAACACCCCCTATCAGCTCCATATCCTGCGTGTTGGCTCCAGGTGCATTTGGTAAGGGAAGCTAACTAACCCAGCCATGTCCTTACTTGAGCAAGAGGGCTGAGAGGGATGGAGGCTGGGCAGAGCTCTCAGTACAAAATCTACCCACTTGACTAAGCTGACATGGCTGGCACAGGGCAAAAGTGACCTTCATGGGAGCAACGTGAATCAAAAATAAGTTGATGAACCACAGTATCTTTGGTAATTTTCCCTGTGTCAGAGCAGACTGTTCCTAATCCAGTTTGATGACTTTAGCTGACAAAGCAATCTGTGTTCAAGACAAGGTTATACCCTAAATAGATTCCAAGTTAATGGTATTAACTTGTAACTGCATTTTTCATTCTGGAATACTTTCTGAGGCTTGTCCACCCATCTGACACATACTGGGCTTTGTTGTTACAATCTGGCTACCTGGCTATAGCTCTGGTACCACGTAAATATGGTCTGATAAGAAACAAACAAAAGAACGATGTCTTGTGCTTTTTCATGTAGTTGAGTCTTGGAAGCTGTTCAGCTATGCATGAAGTCTATGTTCCCCCTGTAGAAGTTTTCTCACTATCCCTCAGACTTGTTCTAGAATTCCCATGTGCTGTGTAAACAGGAAGGATATTAAATGAAAGATGAGCCATTGTTGAGCCCGTAGTGCAGTTTTCTCAGAGCTGTGCTTACTTTCTTGACCACTGGGATCTGATGTTTGCTGTTTGTCAACTCTGGTGTGACAATCGTGCCAGTCTGAACCCTCCATGTGTTGCAGAAAGTTTCTTCTCTGTGATCACCATAATACCAGAGAATAATTGGTTTGTCAAACTCTACTTCTTTCAGTTTGGACATTTGCTCTTCTCTGTTTACATGAAAGGGGGAAAATAGTTACACCTCTGATCAGTTCTCACTAAGCAGAATCCTCAGGCAAGGCTTCTGTTAATTTAGAATTAAGTTTGACTTAAGCAGAAAACATACCTTGGTTTGTCAGTTTCTCAGCTTAGAAATGATGAAGTTGCCAATTTAGCTAGGAATCCCAGCAGCCTCACAAACATCAGCAAACAGCCTCATCACCTGTTGAATCTGTTACAGATACTTCAGTGCCTTCTCAATCAACTCAGCCCTGAGTTGCAGCAGAGGATGGAGGTTCAGACTTCTTACTGATCAGCATGGTAAGTGTGAAAGAGAAAGTTTTGGGTATGAAGCTTCAGCTATTGTACACTTGCAATTATCTTAGCAAAGCACTGAGCTTACATCTTCAGCTACAGTATGAGCAAAATGTGCCCAAATGTTTGGTTTTTTATCTCCTTCGTAGTGGAAGAGCCTTCTGATCTCCCAATTCCTTCCCCAAGCAATATCACCCTAAAGTGGCAGATTTCTGTTTTCTATCAGCAATAACCTTTCATTAGGACCTCTCTGCAGCTAATGATACTATTTTGCTCTCTTTTAAATTGTTTTTCACATGAGAATCCTGAGAAGCTTTGTAAACACTGATGATTATTATTAAACACATTACTCTCAGATAGAAAGGGGTCAAGTAAGTTGCCCAAGATCACATAAATCACCTGTGGTAAAGCTGGCACTCAAGGTGACTGCAATGACCCTCTGCATATGTATATAGCAGAGATCCTGACTGTGTGGGATAGTCAACTTTACTCCTGTGGAAAATCTACCTACTTGATCGTTTTTCTTCATCTTCACCATCCTGTATTCCATACAACCATTGTGCTGCTCTTCATTGCTATCACTTACTTTGGCCTTCTGAGAAAGAGCACCACAAGTAGTTCAAAATTTCTTTATCCAATGGCCAAATTCTTATCTCTTTCAGTCCCATGACTGACCTTGAGAGAAGCAACTGTGAGAGTTTGAGGCTAGCTACATTAACCCAAACCTGAGAGTGAGCTATTTAGTCCTGCCAGCCTTCGGCTGACATCCTTTTCAATTAGATATTCTGTGTGTACTGTTCTACACATATATATATGAGCCCATGCATCCATACTTCTGTTAGTCTTTAAGCAGTTATAAAAATGTGGAGGTCATCATAGTAATACTAAGTAAATGAAACCATGAAAGGAAAAAAATGAGCACAAAAGCTGGTCAATTTTGAGGAAAGCTCATTATGAAAACCATCAACTGATAGAAATCAAAGGCATACTTTTGTCTTCAAGCCAATATTTCTTGCTGTTTCAATTTTGCCTAAAATATTGCTCAGTAGAAACTTTCTGCTGAGCAGGCTAAGCATGAAAGTTCCAGAACACTAAGCCAACTCTCATGGCACTGACACAGGGATCTGGTGACAGAATCGGGGTTATTGCAATATGCACGGCAGCATTTTACTTCCAACCTGAAGCGCCAACAGGGTCTGCAAATCCTGCATATGCTCATGTCCTGTGAAAGGGAACACTTAGCTTGTAGGAAGACTCTATGACCCTACCTGTGGTATCAATGTTGTCTTCAATTAGATGATTAAATCAGCTGACTGTAGAGCTTTTGGGAAAAGTAATGTGGTAGACTCCAGAGAAGTTGCACCACAGATAACCACAGGTATCCTCAGTGTTTGGATGAGCTCTATCCAGTTCTTCATAATTGCAGGCTGAGGTGTGTCAAAACCCAGAATCCAGGAGTATAAACGACAGATACACAGAATCATGGAATGGTAAGGGTTGGAAGGGACCTTTAGAGATCATCTAGTCCAACCCCCTGCAGAAGCAGGTCAACCCAGATCAGGTCACATAGGAACATGTCCAGGCGGGTTTTGAAGACCTCCAAGGAAGGAGACTCCACAACCCCTCTGGGCAGCCTGTGCCAGGGCTCCCTCACCCTTACAGTAAAATATAGCCCTTGTCCTGTTGCTAGAAAGGATGCCCCAACCTCCTGACAACCACCATTTAGATATTAGTAAATATTAATGAGATTCCCCCCTCAATGTCCTCTTTTCTAGACTAAACAACCCCAGTTCTCGCACCCTTTCCTCATAAGGAAGATGTTCCAGTCCCCTGATAATCTTGCTGGCCCTGCACTGGCCTCTCTCCTGAAGTTCTCTGTGTTAGAGTGTTCTCTAAAACAGCTCTCTAAAACAGCTCTCTAAGACGTGACAGGCCTTACAGATGGGAAGACAGCAGTGCCCCTTTAAATAATCAGAAAATACAATATTTCCAATATAAGCCTCAAATATTAAGCTTTTTTGTTACTTTTCTTACTCTTGGCTTTGCTAACACATTGTACAGCTTTCGGAGGGAGACACACAGAGGTTGGTCAAACAATGCAAACTCTAGTTTTTGCTGCAGCATTAATGCTTTTGGGTTTTGGGCTGCTCATTTCCCCAAGGAATAAAGCAGTGAAAATAACTCATTCCACAATGAATAATATGCTAGTGTAGTATATTGTACAATGTACAATATGTGTATTGTATTTTATGTACACAATATATATTACACATATACTATATATATAGTAGCATATGCAGACTTACACATTGAAAACTGCTTGACAGCCAGTAGCTGCTAAACCTATTATTGTGGATGATGACTTTTCACCTACAATATAATGCTGATTTTATCACATCTGAATATGTTTATAATTTTGCCAGTGTATAACAGGAACAGTTAAGGAGCAGGACACGTAACAGCTGAAATTCAGAAGCTGTGCTGTAGGGACAAAATTATACAGGTTTACTTTAACAACTGTCCTTATACACAATTAATGCTTATAATTAGTTAATAGCAAAGATTTTTGTAATCGAAACCTAGCCTGCTTTATAAATACCAGTTCTTCTTCCTCAGAGAACTGATCAGGCAGGGTAAATCTTCACTATTTCTGACACCTCCTCCATCTCTTGATATCATTTTAGCACTACAGTTGGTACTTGGAGAATGGCTGATGTGTTTGGAAGCTACCATAGATTTTAAACACATGACCAGGTCTCCACGAGGAGTCTCCAAGCTGTTAAGGCTACATGAAAATAGAAGACTTGAGCGTAAGCAGCACAAAGAAGTCTAAAGTCTAAAGGACCTGAGTCTGACCACAGTATCTTACGGCAATCTTCTCTCAGGCTCTGGCAAGGCAATAGATCACAGCAAATTATAAAAATGCAGAACGGTTTTCATGGACCGTGGTTTATTTTGCAAAAGACATTCAAACCAGTTTTTCACTGAGCACTCTATCTGCAAATTAATCATAATCAGGAAATATTGTCTCACCACTAATTCCTGAAAATGTCTCTCCTGAGAGAATTCTTATCTTCCATCACTGTAACTAAAATAATAAAAGTACAGATTTCTCTTTGATGAACAGTGAAATGTTAGGAGTTTTCAAAATAATAACGTGCTCCAGACTAGAGTGTTGGTTTGGTTAAGTGGTCTCCCACATCTGTACTCCCACATCATGAAAACGTTGCCATTTATTCTAATTTTGCTTATGGAACTAAAAACCTCCTTTTGTTACATTTGCTTTTGAATTTGTTCAGGCCTCACCAGAGTCCACACATAAGGCAGCTTCTGGTGAGTATCTTCAGAATTTGAGTCAGCAAGTTGGAAAATTCAACCTGAAGAACCAGAATGCGATTAGAATTAGACACATTAAGGAAAGACTGATGTTAATGTCAATCCTCTTCTATGACATCTATGAACAGAAAGTAAGGTTCATTCCTTTAAATACAAAGTGCTGAAGCTTTGTGAATTGCCTTCTCAAACAGATTAAACAGATGCCTTGACTTGAAGAATGCAATGGGAGAAAATGGGAATGAGCACTGTAAGCGTCTTCAATTGAAAAGCAGAAAATGATGCCTGTGAAGAAGACAGGTATCCAGAAAAATGGATTATTCAGATAAATTCCAGGTTAGACCTTCATATGAACTGCCTTAAATTCCCACATCAGTCACAGTCACTGTTTGATTTGTGTACAGCCCAGGATGGCTGCTGAAAAAGGATGCAGGTAATGCAGGTAATTATTCTCAGCAGCAATCTGGAGAAGTGATTGGGAAACGAAGCCATGCATCACACTGAGCAGCAGGGACACAGAGTACTTTTAGTGTGCATTCCAACCCCCTGCAGAAGCAAGTTCACCCAGATCAGGTGGCACAGGAATATGTCCAGGTGGGTCTTAAAGATCTCCAAGGAAGGAGACTCCACAACCCCTCTGGGCAGCCTGTGCCAGGGCTCCCTCACCCTTACAGTAAAATAGTTTTTTCTTATATTTAAATGGAACTTTTTGTGTTGCAGCTTCATCCCATTACCCCTTGTCCTGTTGCTAGCTACAACAGAAAAAAAGGGATGTCCCAAGCTCCTGACACCCACCATTTAGATATTTAGATTTTAGATACTTAGATATTTTTATCTATATTTAGATATTAGATACTTAATTGGATATTTAGATAATTGTAAATGTTAATAAGATCTCCCCTCAGTTTCCTCTTTTCTAGACTAAACAGCCCCAGTTCCCGCAGCCTTTACTCGTACAAAAGATGTTCCAGTCCCCTGATCATCTTGGTGGCCCTGTGCTGGACTCTTTCCGGAAGTTCCCTGTCCCTCTTGAGCTGAGGAGCCCAGAACTGGACACAGGACTCCAGATGAGGCCTCAGCAGGGCAGAGTAGATGGGGAGCAGAACCTCCCTTGACCTGCTGGCCACACTCTTCTTGATGCATAAGTGTATTTACTTAGTTCACATTTGCAGCATTTGTGGATGATTTCAGAAGGCCTGTGTCATAGAATCACACAATGGCAGGGTTGGAAGAGACCTTTAGAGATGAACTAATCCATCTGTGTGAGTGTGAAGGAAGAAGTTCCTTAACTTCTAGAGATTCTCAGTTATCCTCCCTTGATTTTCTTAAAGGGTGAAAATGCCCAAGATGAATTATAAGGGTGTGATCTTGATTCAGTCTGAACATCTTCTGTTGCAACAGTTATTATCAAGAAATCACTTTACTTGGGTGTAAAGGTCCTGGTTTCATCTAGAATAAAGTTAGTTTTCTCCCTAGTAGCTGGTACAGGGCTGTGTTTCGGATTTAGGATGAGAATAATATTGATAACACACTGATGTTTTAGTTGCTGTTAAGCAGTGTTTATACTAAGTCAAGGACTTTCCAGCTTCTCACCCTGCCCTGCTTTAGGCTGGGATAGAGTTCATTTTCTTCCTAGTAGCTGGTAGAGGGCTGAGGTTTGGATTTAGCGTGAGAATAATGTTGAAAACACACTGATGGTTTAGTTATCTCTCAGTAGTGCTTATCTTGAGTTAAGGACTTGTCAGTTTCCCATGCTCTCCTAGTACACAGGTGCACAAGAAGCTGGGAGAGAGCACGGCCGGGACGNGGCAGAGTAGATGGGGAGCAGAACCTCCCTTGACCTGCTGGCCACACTCTTCTTGATGCATAAGTGTATTTACTTAGTTCACATTTGCAGCATTTGTGGATGATTTCAGAAGGCCTGTGTCATAGAATCACACAATGGCAGGGTTGGAAGAGACCTTTAGAGATGAACTAATCCATCTGTGTGAGTGTGAAGGAAGAAGTTCCTTAACTTCTAGAGATTCTCAGTTATCCTCCCTTGATTTTCTTAAAGGGTGAAAATGCCCAAGATGAATTATAAGGGTGTGATCTTGATTCAGTCTGAACATCTTCTGTTGCAACAGTTATTATCAAGAAATCACTTTACTTGGGTGTAAAGGTCCTGGTTTCATCTAGAATAAAGTTAGTTTTCTCCCTAGTAGCTGGTACAGGGCTGTGTTTCGGATTTAGGATGAGAATAATATTGATAACACACTGATGTTTTAGTTGCTGTTAAGCAGTGTTTATACTAAGTCAAGGACTTTCCAGCTTCTCACCCTGCCCTGCTTTAGGCTGGGATAGAGTTCATTTTCTTCCTAGTAGCTGGTAGAGGGCTGAGGTTTGGATTTAGCGTGAGAATAATGTTGAAAACACACTGATGGTTTAGTTATCTCTCAGTAGTGCTTATCTTGAGTTAAGGACTTGTCAGTTTCCCATGCTCTCCTAGTACACAGGTGCACAAGAAGCTGGGAGAGAGCACGGCCGGGACGGCTCACTCAAACTAGCCAAAGGGCTATTCCATACCATAGGACGTCATGCCCAGTACAGAAACTAGGAGGAGTTGACCAGGTGACACCATGGGTCAGGGACTGGCTGGGCATCAATCAGCTGGTGGTGAGCAACTGTATTGTGCGTAACTTGTTCNTGGAAGAGACCTTTAGAGATGAACTAATCCATCTGTGTGAGTGTGAAGGAAGAAGTTCCTTAACTTCTAGAGATTCTCAGTTATCCTCCCTTGATTTTCTTAAAGGGTGAAAATGCCCAAGATGAATTATAAGGGTGTGATCTTGATTCAGTCTGAACATCTTCTGTTGCAACAGTTATTATCAAGAAATCACTTTACTTGGGTGTAAAGGTCCTGGTTTCATCTAGAATAAAGTTAGTTTTCTCCCTAGTAGCTGGTACAGGGCTGTGTTTCGGATTTAGGATGAGAATAATATTGATAACACACTGATGTTTTAGTTGCTGTTAAGCAGTGTTTATACTAAGTCAAGGACTTTCCAGCTTCTCACCCTGCCCTGCTTTAGGCTGGGATAGAGTTCATTTTCTTCCTAGTAGCTGGTAGAGGGCTGAGGTTTGGATTTAGCGTGAGAATAATGTTGAAAACACACTGATGGTTTAGTTATCTCTCAGTAGTGCTTATCTTGAGTTAAGGACTTGTCAGTTTCCCATGCTCTCCTAGTACACAGGTGCACAAGAAGCTGGGAGAGAGCACGGCCGGGACGGCTCACTCAAACTAGCCAAAGGGCTATTCCATACCATAGGACGTCATGCCCAGTACAGAAACTAGGAGGAGTTGACCAGGTGACACCATGGGTCAGGGACTGGCTGGGCATCAATCAGCTGGTGGTGAGCAACTGTATTGTGCGTAACTTGTTCTGGTTTGGTTGGTTGGTTGGTTTTTTAATTGTGACTTTTCCCTCTCATTTTCTCTCCTATTAAACTGTCTTTATCTCAACCCACAAGATTTACTTATTTTCTCTGATTCTCTCCCCCAACCCACTGTGGAGTGAGGGCAGGGATTAAGTGAGTGTCTGTCTGGTGCTTAATTGCTGGCTGGGATTAAACCACAACAATGACAAAAAAAGGCTACAGGCACAGAATGCTGGGGAATGGGTCAAGCAATTGCTAAAATTAAAGCAGTGAACCTCAGATTCCCTGGGTCTGCTGTTTCACTATGAACAATTGCAAAAGCAAGTTAGTCAGAAACAAGAAGCCAGTGGGTTAGAACTGGGCATTTCCTTCACCAAATACAAAATAAACCTGTGATGGCAGACCAAGCAAATGGGAGCTCTCAAGAGCTAGGAAGGGGCAGGGACAGTTTAGTAGAAGCTGGTTGTCTTGACCATTTAGATGTTAATCTGTGATGACAAAAACTCCAACTGACTATAAAGTGCACTTGCAGATCTACTGGTGGAGTGTGAAGGGAAGTGTACACTATCTTGAGATCGCTGAGACAGAAAAATAAAGAGGCTGGCTATGAGCACAAGAGCTAAAGGCAGAATCAACACTCCTGCAAACTTAATATCTCAGTGACACCGGGAGTATGTAACTCTACAACAAAGCATTGCAGAAGTGTTGTTGTGTTACAACCAGAAGAAATAGGATGCCACATTTTCAGAAAACAACGGAAGAGGGTATCATTCCTTTCAGTGCATATTTATTTGTTTATGGAGCTATTCCTCCACGTCAGGAGGCTGTACTTTTACCTTTGCAGTACTTTTAACCTTCATCAGCCAAGGAATTTCAGTCCTGCAGTCCTGGTGGCACCTGACCAATTCCATGGCCAGGATCAGGAAGAAAAGGCACAAGTGCTGTTTTTTTTTCTTTTCCCCTCACATGGCAATGTTCTTAAAGAAGTCCAAGAAGAGGTGCAGAGTAAGCAGTTCCTCCCTTCAGATCATCACATTGGTCCACATTTTAGGCAGAACTGATATAATGCTTTGTAAAGAACTTTTCATTTAGTGTTTTAGTGCTCTCATTCAGGGCAAAAGCTATTAAGTTACACATAGGTGGTCAGATGGTTTCTGGCAGGGAAAGGCTTAAAATAATATCCTGAAAGCAGATACTCACCCTGTGTTCTGCTAGCAAAGAGTGGACCTGCAGTGGCTATGGAGAAAACCTTGTTGGCAGATGATCAGAGATAATCAGAGAAGGACTGAGTATTTGAAAACAGCTTGTATGCAGAAAGCTGGGGGGGGGGGGGAAGTGATGTTTACGTTACTATTACTCCTCTCTCACGTGAACCCATACTTTAGTTCATTCAAGCATTCAGAACAGCTGCCCAGGTATTGCATAATTCTAACCACTGCTGCTAAGCACCAGCCAGCCACCTGAGCTGCCTGCTACTCATACCTCCTTCCTCACAAGAAGCTGATGATGATGGGTGACCAGCCAGCATCATTTTGCACAGCAGGAGCTAGACAGGAAGAAAGCAGAGTGCAACGCTTATGATCATAAATGGAAGGGTGAGTCAGCTTTTATATACATAAAACCACAGATTGTTTACATTTTTTTTTCAAAGATGAAGACTGTAGTAGCACCTGGAGAGCTGGAACAAGCTTCACCCCAGACTATGGCTCTGCACTGAGGATTACTGACACTTGCTGAATGAAATGCTCTGGATGCAAATGACTTTTGCTGGCGCAATATGTGATGACTCTATCGCTCACCTTGGAAGAGGAGACTAAAAATGCTTTGATAAATGGTTTGAAACGTTGCCCAGTTTCACCGGCTTTGTTCTTCTAAGTGTTTGTGCCTCTTGCTTCAGCTGCAAAGCTATTTCATCATGTCCTAAAACAATGCTTTGCAGAGAACTGCAGTAGAACAAGCTATAAAGTGGAGCATGTTGGCCTACTCAGCCAACAGAGAGTGTAGTCTTAACAGAAAGTGCTTTTTTTTTCCCCCTCTTACGGCAGAACTTTACAACACAGCACCTTTACCCAGCATGACCTTACCTTTGCTTTCTAGAGGCATGTTTGATGCTGTCTCAGGCTTTCTTTTTTTACCTTTGTAGTGCAGGCTGGTAGAAGAAAGCTTTTCTTGTATTGTTCTTTTCTGAGGGCAGTGATTTCACACCCTGTACATTTTGGACCCTGGAGCACCGCTCTTAACCTCCCCTGAAGCTTAGCTTCTCCTGGGTTTCACACTTTTGTATATTAGTGGCTTCTGGTGTCATTTAAAGTAACCAGCCCCCTCTGTGATGTCCCTCCAGCTACAGGTTAGCACATTCTCAGGTTCATCATACCTAGCAAGGAGCTGCGACTTCTCTCCAAGTTCCTGTAACATGTTGGCAGCCACAGACTTATTCAACATGTTCAGTAGTGAGTCCTCACCTACCTGTCAGACCAAAGATGTTTGGAAGGTCTTTGGGTTTTAATCTTCTCTAGGGGTTTTACACAACAAGAACAACAAGACATGTTGCAAAATTGGATACTTGTTGTATCACCATTCAAGAAACCACCTTCATGCCTTTCTGTATGCTCACCTGTACAGATGGCATTCCTGCCTTCAAGCAGGCTGAGGAGAGAAAAGAAGCTGTATCACTGAGAGCAGCAACAGTTAAAGAATGCAGAAAAGAGACCTGCTGCCTGAAATATTTGTGGACAGGTTGGCAGTGCTCCCTTTCACAGTTGAGACCAAGACACATTTCCTCCCAAGGAAGACACTCCTAGATAAAACTCAGAAATACTTGTGCAGAGCAGTATGAGGAGATTTAGTGCAGCCACTGCCAAAACAAGGAGTCTCTACACTGACAGTGTATGCTTTGGACTATGCCTACTGAGTGCAATGTAATGTGTTGTAACATGATGATTGATTTCTTCTCTCCCATGTAAAGTTATTTTCTCCTACCTCAGTAAAACCAAATAAATCCAAAACTTTGCTTAGATGTGATATACAAAGGATTTTCAGATCTAGTAAAGCTTTGCATGTCTAAAGAAGTCTTCTCCAAGTAGCTGCTGTTTCTACACTATTTTGTGGTGGGCTACTTTTTTTCCAGTTTGAGAAGTCTCATCTTCCACAGTTGCGAGAGGACTAATTTTAAGCTCTAACAGTTTAATTAAAGGAGTGCCAATGTGAAAATTTTATTAGCAAATGTAATGAGTTTTATAACCTAAAACACAAAGAAAGCTTAAAAAAAAGAAGGATTACTCCTCAACTCTCTGAACACACACAAGCTTAGCTGTAACCACATGGTTATCCCCTCTTGTTTCAGTGACAGCTTCTTATAGTCTTTCAGTTGAGTGCACACAAACATGTTACCTGCAGTAGAATTCTCAATTTCAAAAGAAAGCTTGGAAAAACATGGTTTGTCCTTGGAACAAAAGCATCCATTTAAAGCAAATGTGATGAAACCAGAATTAAAAACCCGTTTATCTGAAGGAATCACACCCCCGAGGAATGCTGTGAATACCAGCTCCCATTAGTCAATACATTAGTCAGCAGATATTAACTTCACAAGATGCAAAGAGCTCCAAGTCTAGCAATGTGCTGCTGCTCAGTCTATAAGGCCATTATGTGGCATTCTTTAACTAGCTGCTCAAGGTTTGCATGTTAAAGATATTAAACTTATGAAATGAGTTTATGCTGATAAAAGCATTAGGTATTACACCTCAAGGAGTTAAGGTTAGGTGTAGGGCACTGTCACCTTCCTGCTTGTCTCCCTATGCTCACGCTGTGTGGCAGGGTGCCAGTTCTGGTCAGGCACCTTCCCCGTCTCTGCCATTCTGCCTTGGTCATATCTACTTTGGGACTCTTTTTTGTGTCTTCCCTGAAGAACTAGTTGAACAAATGCTTCTCTGCTCCCATCAGTAATCTCAACACACTATTACCTGGAAGAAAAGCCAGGAGGAAGATTTGCAGTGAAATCTGAGGACAGTTCTCCTGGTACCTTCTTGACGCTTTGTTTCACTCAGTTTCACACAGTTTTCATCTACAACAAAATCAATGTTTCCAGTTTAAGACTGAAGGAGGTATGAAGGGGCAGAAGGAAGCAAAAGAATATCCTGCATATAAAATACTTGGTCAGAGGAATATTCAGGTCCTGCCTTCAGTGCTGCAGCTGTAGACACTGGTTCCATTACACCCTGGAATGAAGAAGAGGTGGGCAGCTCAGGGGAAAATAGTTATGGCAGCAGGCTGTGAGAAAAAAAAAAACTGTTTGTGTTTTTCACACCAACAGTGAAACTGAGAAATTACTTTTGTATGAGGCCTTGAAAATCTGCTTTGAATAATCCAGACACCAGCACTGTATGAATGGGAATACATTAACGTATCAATGGATTAAATTATGTGAAGCTGATCACAAAACTGAAGAACAAAATGTCAGGTTTTGATAATTCAGATTCATACTACTCTAAATGAGTGTTCTAATGAAATACAACCTCCAATTACTACTGAAGATAGGCTATGTCTCAGTTTGTTTTGTGAAAAAGAAGACTGCTTGCATCTGTAGTTATGACTTATTAAATACATCAATAAATATGCTTTTATTTTTAAAAGGTGGGTTTATGACTCCACCATAAATGTAAAACACTTATTTGAAAGATACCAGTGTGAGGACCCTTGACTCTGTGCAGCCTTCCCTCCCCTACCAAGACTGCACACAGCCACAGAGATCTGCAGTCAGGGAGAGGCTCACTGTAGCAAAACCTAACACACATATCTGCAATAGCTCCTTATCACAGAAATACAGGGAGTCTTTCTGAAACATTGGTCCAGACAATAGATTGTTTTGTTTATGTGAATCTCGTCTCATAAAGCAATTTTTAAATTGAGCTCCAGAGGAGGCAATAAACTGACTTGTTTTTGTATTTCACAGCATGCATCTGTTCTCATGCAAGCTGAAAAGCACTCACTTTGTCCCAGTCTGAGTGCACAAACAGCAGTCTGTGCTCCTCAAGGTGGCTTTCAGCAGTAAGACACATTAAATTTGTTTCTTTTTAGAAGCCCTCTTGCAAAATCTGTCCTCCAAAGGATGTTGATGTTGTGACATTAGGTGCTGCAAGCCAAGATGTTTGGACTATGGCTGTCAGGCTATAATGTGGAAAGAAATGTCAAATGGGAACTCTGCTTTTGCTGCTTTTAACTTTGATTTACCTACTTCATCTAGGTTTTAGGTAAAATCTTAGAGAAGGAGTGGTTTCAGAATTAAGGAAGCCCTTTATCTTGCCCATGCTAAGGGAGACATAATGTGGTGACAGCTGTTATTCCCATAGTCAATGTTATGGGTGAAAACGGCTGAGGAACTACAATTGTCTTCAGCAATTGATGAGGTGAAATATCTCTCCTTCTGTGGTTCATAAGGGCAACAATGCTGGTGAGAGGTCAAGAGCAGAAGCCTTAAGAGGGGTAGCTGAGAGAACTGGGGTTGTTCAGCCTGGAGAAGAGGAGACTAAGGGGAGACCTTAATTGCTCTCTACAACGATCTGACAGGAGGTTGTAGCAAGGTGGGAGTGGGTCTCTTCTCCCAAGTAATGAGTGATATGACAAGAGGAACTGTCCTCAAATTGCACTAAGAGAGGTTTAGTTTGGATATTAAGAAAAAATTCTTCACTGAAAGGGTTATTAAACACTGGCACATGCTGCCCTTGGAAGATGGTGGAGTCGCCATCCCTGGAGGTATTCAAAAGACATGTAGATGTGGTGCTGAGGGACACGGTTTAGTGGTGGACGTGGCAGTGCTAGGTTAATGGTTGGACTCAATGATCTTAAAGGCTTTTTCCAACCTAAATGATTGTGAGATCTGTACTAAGAGGTTTTTGCTCTCATGCAAGAAACATTTTCTTTGTCTACATCCAGCCTTTAGCCTGATATTAAACCTCTAGTTATAAAAGTTGTCCCACTGATTTCTGTAGATTTTTAGAGCTGAGTAAGGACTATGAGTTTTGTTCCAAAGGTAGGGGAAAAAAAGTATTAAAGTGTCATAAATAATGGCATCAGTCCCAGAAATACAAACAGAAACAAATATAACATTCTTCTGTTAAACAATTCTTAGGACCACTTACTTCCTAGTCATCCTTCCTCCCGCTCTTTCCAGGACTAAAATGCAGCTGTCACAGGCAGCTCCCTCACTCCTTTACATGCCATTTCTTGACATATACATACAGCTTGAAAATAAAACACAAAAGAAAATGTAGCATACTCTGAAATAAGTATTTTCCTGAAGACCATAACTTCTTTTGCTAGGAAAACTGTGCAATGGGAGCTGTCTCCTTGGAAGAAAACAAAGAGGTGAGTCTCTGCATTGTCTCTCAAGAAAGAGTTTCAAGTCCTGCTGCTTAGTTACCACATCTTTTGGACTGCATTCAGCCCACCTCTTGATTCCCCAGCCACTGCCTGCCTTTGCCCAGGAGGCTGGTTAATAAAAAGGGATAGCTACTGTAAGAAAACAGGAAAAACCCAGCACCTTTTTCCACCTAAAAATGGTATTTGCATGTCTCCTCTGGCTTATGGCCTGTCCAACAGTGCCTTCTTATCATGCTGCCTAATATAGCATGAAATTGGAAAATGTGGCACTCATTAATATAATGTGTATCAAATGCTAGGAACAGCTGACTGGCAATAACAGAAGGACAAAAAATATCTCAGCTGGTAAGGACACGCTGCAAGATGTGGCTCACTCTCTCTCCTTCCAGGAGACCAGGTTCTCTCACAGGCAGCCTGGTGAGGACTGTGAAGTCCAGCTGTTAATCTGTTCATGTTGATGTTTGTTTTGTTAATGCAGTCAGCCCAGCTTCTTACTCCCACTTTCCTATTTTTTCCATTCAGCATTCCCATTTTTTCTATGTTGATTGTCATGCTATTATTTTGTTGACTATCTATACTCTCTTATATAGAGTACAGCGCAAATTCTGGGGCTGGAAACAGTGTAATCTGGAAGGTGCTTAACTTTACTCCTTCCAAAATGCCCTCTTCTTGCAAGCCTAATGAACACAGCTTATGGGGTGCTCCAAGGTCTAGTAACGGTGCTTAAAAGGGTAGCATCACCTCAAACCGTACAGACACATTGTTAATCCTGTCTCTTCTAGCTCACTGCCAATTTTCTTTCTCTCTACTGGGTTATAGGAATATTTTTAATTAAGTAAAGTGTCAATCTCCTCTACAATTTATTTTCAGCCTACTTTTTTTAAGGAAAGGTCCAGTTCCAGGAAGATTTGACAGAATTACACACCCCAAGATAACGATGCCTGGACACACTTTGTGAAAATCAGCAGCTGAGTAAGTGACAGAGGCCCAAGGAAGTGTCCTCACCCAAAAAAAAAACAAGGGCAAGCCAAACTCTGCCAAACTGTGTGGCACCAGTCAGCTGGCCAAGCGCACATGCGATACTAAAGCACCAGCCGCCTCTCTCTTAGCTTGAGGGACGATGAATGGTGATGGAGTCATTCTGGTGAGGAAAGAAGTAACCCTCTGAGAAAACTGGTTTGTTAATTCAGCTGATCACAGAAATATTTGTTCTGCTTGCTGTCTCTTTTCGTCTGATGCCCTTTAATTCTGGATCTCACTTCTGCAGCTGCTGCACAAGATGTATTCTTACCTGCTTTATTTTAACTTTACCTGTCTCTGGTCAGTATCTCTCCTTCTGTATTCCCAGGGCTTCTGTAAGCTTTTTATGGCCACCTTTATCTTTGACTTCAGTTCTAGAGTCAACAACATCCACGGTCTGGCAATTTGTCTGTTTTGGCATATATCAGAGTGATCAGACCAGAAGCACAAGTAACTCTCTTTTTCAAGTTGTCAAAGGCATCAGAGATCACATAGTGACGGGTAGGAACAGTTTAGTATGTGAGAGACTAATGGTTTAAAATCAAACACAAAAGCAGAAACTCTACTTTTGTAATGGCAGAAAAGCAGAATAGTAGAAAAGCAGAATCCTGTTATACGATCACTTGAGACCCATACAGTGCCCAGCTTCAAAACATGTTCAACAAGAAGATCTAAAATGACTCAAAATGCAGAAATCATGGACTATGACCTTTGGTATTTCCCCTCTCTCTGCTGCCAACCATAGAAGACCTCTGTAGAGGCTCTGCAGATTCCTCTTCTACCTAATTCAGAAACTAGAATGGAAAGCAATATACAAGTGTTCTAGTCAGCGTGAGTGCACATGCTTTTGTGTCATCTCTTCTCAGTGTGAGAAAGAGCTAATCTTCCATGGTTCTCTTCTTCAATCTCAGACATCATCAACTCTGATTGGAGTAGGGGCAACAAAACAGCAGGAAAAGAGCAGCGGGCACTAAATGACTCACCTGCTCTTTCCTGCGAGGTTTATTCTGCTTTAACCATTGTAACAAGACCCTCTGGAAGTGGCCCAGTTCTATTAATTGATGCCAGCATATAGCAAAGTGGTTTAAAAGGGAAGCAAGTGGTATCACAGCAGTTCCCAACTGGTGAGGTGGACTCTCTTTGCTCTGAACATGCCCTAAGCCCAGAGGAGTCTGCTTCCCTGTGCTCATCCTGGTCCTGTGAAAGGCACTGTTGCATGTTTCCATGTTTGAGTGCTTTTACAAGTACAAGCACTGGAGAACATGCTGTTGTGACACCGGCACAGATCAGGATGGAGTTTGTTTGATCAGTACAAGAGCATTAGCTTGATCTTTTGAAGTCTCGTGCTTGCTGAGAATTGTAGCAGGCCAGGACTGTGGAAATATTTGCCCACGGCTGTGAACCAAGGGGGGAAAAATAGAAATGAGCAGACAGCTTCAGCTGGGCTGAAAGGGGCAGAATTTGTACCTCAGTGAGACACAAGGTATTACCAGTTTTCTCAAGCAAGGACCTAGCTGCAGAAGCGTTTTAAAGCAGCTGTGCAGGATGAGGTCCATTCATAACCCTCGTATGTTACAAATTACAGTGACATCACACTATAAATACGTATTTTTAGACACCATGGTTGTATTAGCTGAAAAAACCTGGGTACAGGCATGTGAAGAATTAAGTTGACCCAACGAACCATTAGTTGGTGCAGATACTGATGCTTTGCCTTGGTTTTCCTGGTAAAGGCAGCACTCTTTGCCATGCATTAGAATCTTCCTATTTTTTTTAACTCCACGAGACTTGGAACAAGTTGTTTTTGTCACCATTATTCTCCGCCCCTGCAAGTTCTCTCTCATGTGACTTGCTCAATTTGTCTGAGCCGACCTCTTCCGATTCCAGCTGACTGGAAAACGCAGGAGACCAAGGGCACACGATGCCCCTAAACTCCACAGCCAGAAAACGTCACCTTGGTCCCACCTCTGCGTGTAGCCGAGGAGGGGGGTGGGGTGAGGTTGGCAAGGATGGCGCCGCCAGCGTGGGAAGGGGGCAGGGGGCGGCGGACCCGCAAACCCAGCAGTGCCAGTGAGGCGGCAGCCGGCAGGACTGCCCCAGGCGACCCGCCGCAGCCGCCACGTGACGCCCGCGCCCCCTCACAGCACATCCCATCCCATCCCATCCCATCCCCGCCCGGCGCTCTGCCGCCGCCCCTCCCCGCCGGAGTCCTCCAGCCTTCCCGGCGTGCCTCGCGCCCGGCACAGAGCGGCGTGCCGGCGCCGCCCCGCCCCGCTCGCTCGCTCGCTCGCTCTGTCGCTGGCTGCCTGTCTCGCAGCGGCTGGGAGGCGGCGCGGCCGCGGCGAACATGGCGGGCGTGGGGCAGGCGGGCGGCGCGGCCGCCGNGCTGCGGGGGTCCCGCCGCGCCCCAGCGGAGCGGGCGCTGCCCAGGCCGCTGTCCCGGCCCGCGGCGGCTGTGTGGGCGCCCAGTGAGGCTGGCGGGCGGCGGGGAAGCCGGGTCGAGGGGAAGCCCTCCCCGCCTCAGGGCGCGGAGGAAAAGCCACCCCTTCTCTCGTCCCCCCTCGTGTGCCCTCAGGGGCGAGAGGCGTAAGAGTGCTGCTGCAAAAGGCATCCCACATGACGGAGTCTGCGTTCCCCTCCCATGCTCTCTGAGAGCGCCGGGGCAAGTCTGGGCAAACCGCGTACGCTACGGTTTGGGTTTGTTTTAGCAGACTAGCAGTTAGTGGTGATCGTGCTGTGCGTTTGTAATTATCTGCCTCACGCCCGTATTATCTCGCAAGAACAGGTTGCTGCTATGGGCAAGAGTAAGTTACTCTGTCGGTAAAAAAAAAAAAAAAGAGTAGTCAGAAGTACCTGGGTAATGCTGCCTTTGTATGCAACTTCCAGTAACGGTACGTGTCACTGTAGTGCTCTACAGGCTCAAACGCATGTAGTCTGCTTTGGAGATTAAAAAAAAAAAGGCAACACGTGCTCTGGTATCGAGAGGATGAGNAGCAGCAGCAGCAGCACCTCAACGGCGAGCTGCCGCCGGAGCCCGAGGACAAGGAAGGCGGCGCGGCGGGGCTCGGCGCGGAGGATGGTGCCAAGAAGAAGCGCAAGAAGAAGAAGAAGGGCAAAGCGGGCCCCGCGGGTAGGCGCCGCGCCGCGCCGCGCCGGGACCCTTCGCTGACGGGCGGCGGCGGCGGAAGGGCGGGAGGGAGNCTCTCGTCCCCCCTCGTGTGCCCTCAGGGGCGAGAGGCGTAAGAGTGCTGCTGCAAAAGGCATCCCACGTGACGGAGTCTGCGTTCCCCTCCCATGCTCTCTGAGAGCGCCGGGGCAAGTCTGGGCAAACCGCGTGCGCTACGGTTTGGGTTTGTTTTAGCAGACTAGCAGTTAGTGGTGATCGTGCTGTGCGTTTGTAATTATCTGCCTCACGCCCGTATTATCTCGCAAGAACAGGTTGCTGCTATGGGCAAGAGTAAGTTACTCTGTCGGTAAAAAAAAAAAAAAAGAGTAGTCAGAAGTACCTGGGTAATGCTGCCTTTGTATGCAACTTCCAGTAACGGTACGTGTCACTGTAGTGCTCTACAGGCTCAAACGCATGTAGTCTGCTTTGGAGATTAAAAAAAAAAAGGCAACACGTGCTCTGGTATCGAGAGGATGAGTACCACATGCTGTTTCTGTGGAGTTTTGGGGGAATATTGTTCACCAATTGTTCACCAATTGTTACTGTAAGTCATACCTTTTAATTTTACGAACAGGACAAGAAGCAGATAAAGAAGTGGAAGGTGCCCTTAGTGATGTAGCAAAACAATTGGATAAACAAGCTCTGGAGGAGAAAGACAAAGATGATGATGATGAAGGCAAGTAGAGCTTTTCTGTTGACATCTACGGTTTCATCTCCTTTCTACACCCCCGTTTTAGCAAACCTTTATAGATCACTTTTGAGTTTGCTTCTGTTGTGGGTTTTTTTTCACTTGGGAGAGCTGAGATACAACTATATATACTTCTTATGGTTTTGGCAATGATTTAGCTGTCACACGTAATGGAGATGACAGCTTTCTTAAAGCTTCTTGTTTTCAGGGATTTTAATACTGCAGGGAAATGATGAAGATAAGGTAAACTGTAAGTTATTCTCACTTGCATTACCATAGTCAGTATAAACTTATGTTTCAAATTACGTCTCTTATTCTTGACTTAGAGCAAGAAATACAGAGAAAATTTTAAGGCAGCACTTCAATTAATAGAAGGTCCTATAGTCTTTACCGCTGACTTGAAACCTGTTTATCTGTAATCCTGGTTTTTAATTAAAACTAACCTGAGGAGAGATTAACACTACATGCAAGGCATAAACCTTGCGTGCTGCTTGTGCTATGCAGCCGATGTTTTAAGGAAGTGCTGTGGGTGTTGGAATCCAGGCTGGGTGAATCGTTTCTGTAGAGGTATCAGGTAAAAAATGCTGTCTTTCCTTTGTTTTGATGAGTGGCTCTCAGCAGAAATGGATATTCAAGAAGATAAATGGCTGAAGTTAGTAATTGAGTTTCTTTCTTGTGAATTAGCGTTTAAAGTTGTCTCTCAAAAGCACCCTAAAGTGCTTCTTACTGTGTGCTTACGAATCTTTTTTGGCTGTTGCTGTAATTCATCACTGCAGAATTTAATTGGATAAATTAGATACAGACATTTTTAAAAATGAAATGTGTGCTTATTAAAAAGAATTTGATCTTTAAATATTAATAATTTATATGTATCATCCAGTTTTACACAGTTACTTTCTGTTGGCTTATATTCTGATGGATTATTTGGTTTCAGGTTATGCAGTTAAAAGGTGGTAAATACAATATATACTTTGCCAGCATTGCAACTAAAGTAAGAAGTATTGAAAGAGGACAGGGAAAACTTCATACAGTGGAAAACACTCTGAAGATTATGGGAGTAGTCAGAGGTGCGTCTCAGGAGAAATAACATTGTTAGTCACAGAACAAGTGCTTGCTGTGTTCTTTTTATGCTTTTTACAGTGTTAATATTTAGTATTGCAGCATTAGAAAGTACAAAAATAAACAAAGTAGTGCTATCACTGAAATAATCATCTTCTTTTTTTCCACATATTACTTGGATGTGTTTTCAGAAAAAAGTAGTTCTGCAGACAAGCAAAAATTGCTTTAAGCTGTTTGGAGAAAATGGTGTTTCCTTGTACTGGTTCTCACCGCTTGCCATCTTAATTGTGTAGTGTCAGAGGTGTTGCTTAAGACAAGGTGCTGCATTAGATTAAAACCATAAGAAACCTCCCTTTTATTTTTTTCTTGATAAGTCTATGAGTGAATGGCCTCAGAAATGGGACTGTATACATTTTAAAATCAGGGAGAGATTAGGAAGTGTTCTTCAGATTTCCACTGGACCACTAAAACATGGTGAAAGATGACATTTTTGCAGATAATGGGCTAAATTATTGAACAGCTATACCAGAGTGGCATGAGGCTGGGTTTCAGTTTTGCAGAGATCTTAAATTGCCCTTCTGGTGGCATATTTTTCGTTACCCAGCTGAATTAACCTGAAGACAAACAGGGTATTGGTCAGATGCAGTAGTTATCTTTCTGGCAGCACAGTTAGTCTGCAGCACTCTTCAAGGACATGAAAGCATAGGCCCAGTCAGTTCAGCTTGCAGCTGGTTGATTCACATGCAGTGATGTATGAAAAAGTCACAATAAGCAGATAGCAACGGCCACAACACTTAAGAAATGCTGTACCTTTTTTGGTTTGGGTTTTTTTTTTTGTTTTTTTTCAGTGTAGACTTAGCATTTAAAAGAAAAATAATCCAAAAAATCAGTTGGTGAATGAACTGGAGTCGAAGCAAATGCATTTCATGATGAATGGTTTGAGTACAGCTCAAGGTCAAGAGAAATGTGGCAAAGATACCACATTTGTAAAAAATTCTATGTGCTGGTAAGGATTTTCAGCTGCCTGTAAAGTATAGCTCAAGGGAGAATATAGACTCACTACAACATAGACCTGTAGGCTGGATTGTGTTGTGGTTACACTTAACAGTACAAATGATACTTGCATTTTTTAACAAAAATTGAAAATAATACACTTAATGCCAAAATGACCTGGGGAGGGGTGGGGGTGACACAAGACTGAAACTTGCCCCAGCTGCAGGATTACAACAGTTGCTACGATACTGACCATCATGAGAGACTGGAAATCTAGTGACTAGAGCAACTGAGCAGTGTTTTGGTTTGATTTTTAAACAAATGAGCAAACGCAAGTGTCTTTGTAAATGCATTCAAAATATCAGCGTTTTGACATGATTCTAGAAGTTCTTTCCATTTTACTTATTGCCTTAGATAAAAATAAATGTTCAAACTGTAGATAACTAGTACTTAACCATTTTGAAACGACCTCGTGGTTAAGTCTGGAAAGTTTAGTTAAATGGTAAATAAATACTTCATTGTGTAGGAAATAACTAAGCATTAGATGTAGCAGAAGTCCACGAGGTGGGTTATTACCTCTCAAATGTGACTGTAACATAATGGGACCGATTCTTGGTGTTTAGGTGCAGTGTTCTCTGAAACCTCCCACTGGTGCATCCCACGCACAGTGGTTTTGCTCAGTGCTGGTTGTGACATTCCCTGTTCTCTCCAGATTAAGCTCATCCTGACTGAAGTGCTCTTGTCTTGAACTTGTTTGGGTTTTTTATCTTTCCAGATGATAAACTCCTTTAACTTTAAGAGTCAAAAGATGGGTTTGAAGCAGTAGTTCCTAGTTTTTTTTCTTGGCTGTTATGTCTAATACAGTTCTCTCCCATGCCTTGGGCAACCCCAGGCATCTTTTTGGGTGAATGGAGAATAGAGGAATTTGAAGAAGATCTTTCTGAAGACTCTTTCCCTGAGCTGCTTTCTTTTTCTTTTGCTGTTTGGTGACATGACCTACCATTTTATGGTTCTGTGTTTAAATTTCCAGTTTTAGAATGTATCTTCTTGGGTCTGTTTCTGGTGTAGGGACTGAAAATGCTAATGGTTTGATGGAGGATTCTAGCAGTCTTCTTTTAATTCATGAAATTCTGCTGTTGAAGAAGTGTTTCCAGATAGTCCAGATGATTTTGTCTCATTCAGAATTCGTTGGTTCTTTAAGCACTTTCTTTCCTGCAGATGGAGAGGGCGAAGCAGATGGAGCGACAGGGAAAAAGAAGAAGAAGAAGAAAAAGAAGAAAGGACGTAGGTATCAAGCACAAAAATAGAGTGCATGAATATTTGGTATAGGCCTGTCTAAGTGCTGTTCTTGGCAGCTAAAAAAAAAGTTGGGGTGCAGTTTGGATTTGTAGGCCAAGTCTGGCTGAGTTTTCTCCTTTCTGATATCTCTGAATGCCACCTTGAGCATTGGCCAAGTAGTCATATGAGGGCGTTGTGATAGGGTGTTTTGGTGGAAGCCCAAATTATAGTAAGAGGATCTTAAATAACTTGTCATTTAACTTTTATGGTTGAAATAAGATATGTAGTATTTCTAGTGTACCCTATGTAAAGCTTTGTTAAAATCGCTCTCAACAGCCAAGGTCCAGACAGATCCACCTTCTATTCCAATATGTGATCTATTTCCCAGCAACATATTCCCGAAGGGAGAAGAATGTGAATACCCACCAACACAAGATGGGTGAGTGTTTTAAGCTCAAAAAATAAATGCTGTCATCTGAATGTGCTGAACTGCAGAGCTGTTAATGTGCAGCTAAATGGACAAAGTAGTGTGCTTTTCCTGTTTGTTTTTGTTTTTTTTTTTTTTAATTGGATCATGAATTAATGAAAAGAAGTTTTCAGGCCAGAAATGTTCCTCCTTCCCTACCCTTTTAATTAAGGCATAGCCTGTATGAGCAGATTTGCCGTGAAGCACGGGACCTTGAGACCCAGGAGACCAACAGGATTTAAGTAGGCAGTAAGAAAATGTAGTCTGAATTAGAACTGAGTGATGGTGTAAAGTTTGGAAGGTGAGAGAGACACTGTTATGCAGCAATTTCAGGGACGTCTGGGTGTCAGCTTCTTGGTGTTTTGTTGATTTTGGTTGGGGTTTTTTTGGTAGATCATGTGATTCTCAGAGTATGAGACAGTTTAACGTAAAAGCTGAAGTGATGTATCCTGCACTTTGCAGCTGCTTTGTCTGAATATACAGTTATAAGAACCTGAAGTGTTTTACAAAATTCATAATGATATGGGAATAACGTGCAAGTTTATTAAACCAGTGACAGCTTCTAGTGGTTTACTGCAACAGTGAACTGCATCCTCATGTTTTCATAGGGCACTGCTGTTTCCTTATGCTTTGTTAGAAACTGGGATATACCAGCTTGACTGAGTTTTCTCAGTGGGTTATTTTTAATACATGCAGTGTTGTGGGAGGTCACGTTTTACTTGGAGAGGAGTGATGTGGAATTATCTTGAATTGCATGAAAATCTGAATACAAGTATTACTGAAAACTTTACAGGAAATTTTGAGTCAAAACTCTGAGCAGATAAACAATACTTTCAGAAATGTAAATATTTCATTTTCAGTGACTGTTTTATCAGAATCAGATTATTTTTAAATACTTATTTGTTGTTTAAAGTCAGTGCCTGATTATTGCTGAGTGTAAGCAACATAGTTAAGAATATCTGTTACATCCTATAAATATCCAAATATTGACAGATAGCGTGGTTGCATTTTTATGTGGTTAATATTTGGTTTTGAGCAGCCCTTGTCATCTTTCTAATGACTTCAGTGTGATCCCAGGGTGTGCTCATATTTATTTCTAAATGACTGCCTTGTTTGTATGCACAATATTAGGATGCTAATGAGGCATTTCCACAGAGTAGTCCTGATAGTCTGACCCAGGAGTGATTCTTCCATGCTTGAGAGTTAAGTGTTTCTCTCTATATGCATATGCTATGTTCAGAAGGACATGATTAAACAATTAAATTATATTAGAAACATTTGAAGCATGTCGATGCCTTATTAACAAGTAATACACTACACCTCTCTTTGCATATCCAGCTATTGAAGATTAAGTGTTTTACTCTGGGTTCACTACTATTCATTTGGGAGAAGGAAAAAAAAAAGAAAGAAACAGCACAACTAAACCACTTTTTCTAACAAGATTTAAGTAAGGCATCTTTTCTGAACCAGGACTGTTCTGCTATAGAAGAATACACTCTTCTAAGCAACCTGAAATAATTTCTATGTATAATTTACTTAAGCAAACACGTGCTTAGTTTTGTTCCTAATTTAAATATTTAAATCTTATGATGCTACTTTAACATTTCCTGACATAAGCAGTTAGTTAAATTAGTAGCTGACGTGCATGCTAGGATGTTTCCTATTCTGAATAATAGTTTCATTTTAAATATTTGAGAAGCATTTTTGTACCACTTCTTTTATTCATGCTGAGGCTGGTAGCAGTTTGTCTTTGATTTTTAAAGAGTTGCACTTCTATTCTTAACTCTTGATGTCATGTGCTATCTAAAGTTACCACTTTTCAGCCTACAATGGTGTGTTTTGTACGGGAAGTTGAACTACAAGTGTGTATCATTCCATTTTCAGGAAAAAAATAGCAGAGAATCAATTTTTACATAGACAACAGACTAATAGCTTTCCTATTTTTTGTATCTAGAGTGTTTCATTTGTTTGAAGACTTGTGTTTAGTTGAAGACACCTGAATTTGAAATGATCTGACAGGCAGTGGGGAGAAGCTATAAGCAATATTTCACAGTACATCAATTTAGTTAAATCGGGACTAAAGGACACTTGTCCCTGCCTGCTTGTTTCTGCCCCTGTGCTGTTATCTGGGTTAAGATAATCTGAGGGAACTATTTTCTGAAATTCTTATCTTTGATTGCTAAAATCTAGTTTACAGCACAATCCTGGAAGGTTTGTAGTAGTGAGAACTGGGAGAAAGCTGAGAACTGAAGAGATGGGAACAGTGCCTTGGTCCAAGAGCTGAACTTCTTAAGCTGTTGTAGGGTAGCCAGAACATTAGGAACCTGTCTTCAGGAAAGCTTGGTAGCTCCTGTACCCATGGGAGGGCATTTGGTGTGAGATCTTTATCTGATCAATGGATTTATTTTCACATGTCCTGAAGTGCTTCAACTCAAGTACAGTTTCTTGCCACTTCCTTTCCTGAGCTCCCAGGTGGCAGTGGTACAGCTTTGGCACCAAAGTGCTTTGGGTTTGGCACAGTATTTTCAAGTGTAGAGACTATTTTGTCCCCTACTTGTCCTGCACAGAGTGACTAGATGGGTAGAGGACAGCTTCCTGCCAGTTTGCTGGAGTTTGCACTTATGTCTGTGACTGATGGCAGAGCAGCTGCCCAGACGCTGTCAGCAGCTCGTGCTGCCAGTGGGTGTTCGCTGCTGGAATCCAGAGCAGTCTGAAGGGATTCTATCGTCCCCCTTCCCTACGGTTTTTGTGCCATACACCTTTTCCATCTTCTTGTGCTGTAAGTACTGTGCTGGCAGTATTCTAGTTTCCAAGTGCAATGAGGGGGCTCAGGTGTTCAGCCTCTTCTTTTTTATATGGAACCTAGAGTTAAGGCAGTTTTGAAGAGTAGTGTGCACGATGCGTGCTGTTGAAGCAAGAAAACTGCTCAGAAAAATAAGCATGGGATTTCTCCTTTGCACAGTTGTTACTTTATCCAAAAACGATTGGGAAGTTCGAGAGGGAAAAAAAGTGACAGGGTCTCAAAATGTTTGGATTCTCTGATCATCCTGAGAAAAATGTTATAGAGTAGCCTGTTATCCATCTTTATCTTTGCAACTCTGCTTTAGGATTGTAGACCTTTTATCACTGTACAAATAAATGCAGTCTCTTGGCTCACTCATACCTGGTTTTTGGCTGAAGGAAGGTCGTAGAGTGGTGCCAAGTTACATGTCTGTGAAACAGGTAAGTAGATACACGGCTGGATTTCAAAAAGTAATCCTATTCGTTTGTTTGCTTAGAAGCAGCTCAATTACATAAAGGTAGAAGTTAATTTCTAAATTAGGAAACTTTGGTGTAGGTCAGTACCTTTGGTCCATCTCGTCCATCATCCCTTTTCTTTTATGACCCAGCTACTAAGATGTGCAGGTATGTTTTGTGGTTTTCATTAGCAGCTTTTGCAGGGCTCCAGCTTCCCTGTTTGAAGAGTATTTCTATTTTATAGTCGGAGAAATAGTCTTTTTAGCTAAGCTATGACAGTTGCCAGAGTGCTTAAATGACATTGTTTGTTTGCTTTCTTGGAACCTGACTTGGTTTCTTGCATAATGAAAAAAAAAATCTTCAAAACTAGTCTTATATTTAGTCTTGTATTGAAAATTATACTTGTTCTATGAACCTGCCAGAGAGCCAGAATGAGTATTCTCCTGGAACAAATGTTAAGTCATCATCCAGCAAATTTAGTAAGTATCTTCCTGGTGTGTGTCATAGTTACTGTGCACTGTGTTAGGTATTATTACCTAACTAGGATGTGCTATAATACTGGAACTGCAAGCTCGTAAAGTTTCTGGGCCAAGTAGCTACTACACTACAGTGTTGAGATTCTTCTCCAGACAGGAAGAGCACAGTCTGAATGAGTAAAATTGCACAAGAAATAAACTGGTTTTGCATGAGGAGAGCGATTGGCCCTGCAAAACTCAGGTGGAATTGCAGGCATTGGTACAAATTTTATACACCTGTTGTGTCTTTTCGAAAAGTGTTTTGTTGGATGAGATCTTTAGTGGTCAATTCCAACCCCTACTGTTCTATGATTCTGTGATTCGAGCACAGTATCCCTTTGGGCTTTTGGGAGGATTGAGAGGTGTAAGGCTTTTGAGAAAATGTCAAGGGAATAATATGATTATAAGTGAGTTTAATTTCTATGTATACATGAGGGGTTTTTTTCCCTGCAATTTTACTGCCTTTGACAGGTGCTAATAGATTGTGATTTGGTGAGTTTTTTATAAGTTTCTGTTATTCTGATAAGTTTATAGATTAGAATCTCTTCTGCTACACAGAGGAATGCAGACCTGATGGATAAATAGACACTTCGCAGGGTTTAGACAGAAACTGTAGTGACTATTGCGATTATAGTAACTTTTCATGATGCACTTTGTTTGTTTTGAAGGCGAACTGCTGCTTGGAGAACAACTAGTGAAGAAAAGAAAGCGCTAGACCAAGCCAGTGAGGAAATCTGGAATGATTTTCGGGAGGCTGCAGAGGCACACAGACAAGTGAGAAAATACGTTATGAGCTGGATAAAACCTGGAATGACAATGATAGAAATCTGGTGAGGACACAGATCTTCTCAAAGACCTCTGCTGTAGATTCGTCTTCACTCCCCAGAGTGGGAGGAATTTAGTCTCAATGTTATGTGCCTAATTCATTGTATCACGAGTGCTGGGAGATTTCTATTTGAAGTACACAACTAGTATCTCCCATCATTTTCAGCTTTCCTCTTACATTCTTAGTTTATGCAGCTTTTCAGGGCCTGGGATCATATTGACTTTCAAACTAAGCTTTCAGTCATGTTCACTTATTTTGAGTACACGCTTGATTTTAGTGTTCAGTGCCTTGGCTGCTCTTGCACAGAGGTTCTGCAGCAGCGCTGGGCGAAGCAGCAACAGCAGCAGTAGATGTCCTGGCTGTTGCCAGAACTCTCAGAGGAATGCTATGTGGACAAGCAGTGCAGGTACAGCCTGTGGCTGGGAGTGGGCAGAGAGGCACAGAAGCAGCACAGCAGTGCACTCCACCCAGGGCAAGAAGATTTTGTCTGTATTTAGTATTCAGTGACTGATGCTTTTAGGGAAACACAATGTTTCTGTGTGTTATTCCCAGTTGATAAGAAATAACAAATGGATGAAGATAAATATGAATTTGATTAAGGTAAAGCTTAAAGAAATAATTAGAAGTAATTGACCCTTCCAACTGCTCCTTTTTCTGTAATTCAGTTAATCTAGAGTAAATGTCTACTGTCCAAGTACTGCACTGATCTGGGACAGTTTAGCTTCCAAAATGGGATGCTTTCAGCCTGATGTGACTGAGCACTGTGCTGACAAGAAAACTAGTCAGAGCTGATCCCCAAGGCAACTGTGCTAGGATAACAGAAAGAAATAGTGTGCCATCAGGAAAAGTGAAAGACAGTTGTCTTAATAATCTTTAGTCTGTCTGAAACAAATCTGTCATAGCAAATTACGCAGTTTGACTGTTAAAAGCAAAACATTACTTTTCTTCCTGAAGTACCTCAGACTATGGGGACTTGCCTGTTAAAATAAGTGCTCTTCTTTTTCCAGATGACTCTGAGTGAATAGCTTTCAAGCTGCAGTTTACATCGTTCACTGCCACTATTAGGATGCACTGATGGACACGTGTCTCTAGCTTTCCAGTACCTATCAGCTTGAGAGCAGACAAAAACCAAGAACAAATGCTAGTCTCATAAGGTTTTCTTTATCCCAGTTATTAGTTAAGTTTTGAAAATATTGCTGACTTTCTTTAAATAGAAATTTTTTTATAAACGAGAGGACCATCCTGTCTGAAGTCCCAGGAATTATAAAGAATACATTTGCTTTGCCTAAGTTTTCATTGTGTAACTTCTGCTTCTTAGGAAGAATGGGTTAATGTAGGTTGTGAAGGGTAGATATTTTAAATTGGGAGTAAAAACACTAGTGAAGTGCTCAATTTTGCCCAAGAAAGATTAGAAGAAACAACACAAAGAACTGAAGATCGTGTTGTACTTGTGTGTTCCAGTCCAGGGCCTCCACCTAGTTAGCATATGTGTAGTTTAAGATTTATGTTAAAACATCTGCTTGAATGTTTCTCTGAGGTTTGTTCTTCTGTTGGTGTATTTGAAGTCATCATAAGAAATACTAATGACAGCTCTTATGTTCTCTTTTTTTTTTTTCCTTCTCTCTCCCCTCTGCCTTTTAGTGAAAAACTAGAAGACTGCTCACGTAAGCTGATAAAGGAGAATGGTTTAAATGCAGGTCTTGCATTTCCTACTGGGTGTTCACTGAATAATTGTGCTGCCCACTACACTCCCAACGCTGGAGATCCAACAGTCCTGCAGTATGATGATATTTGCAAAATAGATTTTGGGACACACATTAGTGGTTAGTTTTCGTTTATGAATTAAAACTTTTGAGAGCGTTCTTCAGTGTAAAGACTGTGAAGCTAATTAACTTCTGCTGCTTGCAGGTCATATTATTGACTGTGCTTTTACAGTCACATTCAATCCAAAGTATGACAGACTATTACAAGCTGTAAAGGACGCCACAAATACTGGAATAAAGGTATGAGCATTATGTAAGTCATTTACTGAGTCTTTTAGAGTAAACTTTGCAATGACTATTCCATTGATATTTGCACTGTATTTTCAGTGTGCTGGAATAGATGTACGTCTCTGTGATGTGGGGGAGGCCATCCAAGAAGTTATGGAGTCTTATGAGGTTGAAATTGATGGCAAAACATACCAAGGCAAGTTCTGTTCTTTATGTAAGAATAGTTGTTCTGTGTGTGTGTGTATGTGGGTATACTTTTATACAAATACTGGGATTTTTTTTGTGTCATACTGAAAAGATTCAGTAACTAGAAGTGTGGTATGAGTCTTGCATAAGTATGTGTTTCTGGCTGGCTTGCCATTCCTCTGAAGGAATGTTCTTTTGGCTTATCCTTCCAAATACTGGATCTTTAACAGATAAGAGGAAAGCTAAACAACTACTTCCAAATGTACAAACAATTTGATACCTGCTGTTTGGCTTCTTAATAACCTTTCCTTGCTGTTGGAGCTGTCAGCGTTCAATAATGAGGTTTTGATCCAGCATACAAAATGAACTTATGTCTCAAGTGATGTTTGTACAAGATGCATGGATAGTGTTGTGTTTAGTTCCCCTGCAGTATGATGAGTTGCTTGCTGTTGTCCTTTCAGTCTGGGGTAACAAACCAGATTGCCTTAAAGGGTTTAATGCTCGTTAGGAAGCTGCCTGTAACGTAACATTAATGCTTTCTTCAAAAGTGAAACCCATCCGCAATTTGAATGGACACTCGATTGGGCCCTACAGGATACACGCTGGGAAAACTGTGCCCATTGTGAAAGGAGGAGAAGCCACAAGAATGGAGGTAAATGGAGTCCATCAGGCTTGCTGTGGAATTTCCCCAACTGTCATTGCACAAGTAGCATTTCCTGTGCACTCCTAATGCTGGGGATGTGTGATCCTGGGGGTTAGTAGCAGCAAAGGAGAAACTCTCCTGGACTTTGTACTGTTCTTGTAAAGGAGTCATCACTCTTGTTTCATCTCGGGGGGCTTCTCCATTTAGCCCTGAAGTGTTCTGGTATTTTCTGAAGTGGAAGCCTCAGAAACTGCTATTTAAAAAAACAAAACAAAGTCAACACTACAACTAGCAAAAACCATCTGGAAATCTGAGTGGCCTCAGTGATGCTTATGCAAACTTATATTTTCGTATTTATTTCTCGATGCATACGCATCCCTGAAACACAATGTTGGAGTGTTGTGCTTAGGAGCAGGCAAATTCAGACTTTAGGGTGAACTTGAGGGTATTGAAAAGTCCTGAAAGCTATTTGGACTTGCCAGTCATTTGCACTTTCTTTGTTGGTTCTCTGTAATTAAACAGATGAAACAGCAGCCTGGTTTTGCTTAGGTAATTCTTGGGAAGTGTTTCTGTAGTGTTGTAGCTTTGGATGACTTTTTGCAAGAGAAAATTTGTACCCTTCTTGAAAAGCTTGCAGTGCAGCTTTTCCTTGCGTATACAAAATAATTAAGCATATTCTAGTTAATATGAGAGACTAGATGAAAAATGTTGCTTGAATAGTGTTTTGGAGCAGGGGAAGTGACTTTGCTGTGCACGAGGTGGCAAACTACCAGTCAGAAGGGCGGTATTAAAATATGTAACCTGAGATTTAGCCACCATTATGATGGAAGCTTATCTTCTAACAAGACAAGAAGGCTTATTTAAAAGATTAGTAATGAGATAAGAAGTTTTTAATTTCCTTCTAAGACTGATCACTGATCATCAATGATCACTAGTAAGCCTGTCAGAGTAAGTAAGAATTGTGAAAGCTGAATAGAGGGGGAGATGTGGTCCAGACAGGATTGACTTTTGAGTTAAACTCGCTCTCACCACCCAAAACTTGTATCATAATTGCTGATCACCTCGTTAATGATGTGAGAAAAATGTCAAAAGAATCTTCTCTGTAGAAGTGTGCCGAGGGACTAAAGAGTATTGGAAAAGGAAGGCGGAAGCAGCTTGTGTGCCCTTTTGGCTTAGATGAGCGAATAGTGAGGTGGTGTGTATCATCCATCATCAATGTATTACTATTATAAAACTTTAAATGTTCTTTATGCAAATCTTAAAGATTTCAGAGCTTTGAGGTTGTTTAAATTGAATCTCTAGGAACTGGAGAGAAGATGTTTTTTAATTTCTTCAGCTTCTGTAGGTTACTTGGGACACAATTCTGCATCGTTAAAGACAGGGAGTTTTGCCAAAGAAGAACGTGGAGCACAGCCAAGCTCTTACTGTACCGTGCTAATTATAGGATCAAACTGCAATCCAATGAGGTTTTTTTGTGATAGAGAGAAATAAAGCCTCTGACAAGCCTTATTCTGAAAAAAATGAGTGTAAAGTGAAGTTCTCATAGCAGTGGGGGATGGTTCTTGTGGTGTTCTGTTGGGGGATTATTTTTTTTAAATTAGTTGCATATTTGGGGGGCATCTCAAGATTTTCTCTTGAATTTGGAGCCTGTGTTACTGCTTTTCAAATGACTTCTTATTTTTCTGGATTGTGACTTTCAAAGTAGCTTAATAGAAGGGAAAACCCCAGCTCCTGCTGTCCGTTAATGTTTGATGTGTGACCTTGTTACGTCCTTTCCACAGTCTTACCGTTAAGGATACACGAATGCACTTGGCAGAAATGAGTTTATATACAATGGCATTTCACTATATTCTTGGCTAGAATTTTGATAATGCCCTTGCAGATATTTATCACCTTCATTTCTTGAAGAAATTCATCTTATGGAGTGGAAATGAGCAGGTTAAGGGTTTATACTAGCAGCTGTAACCAGAAAATTCTTGCAGGAAGTTCTTCAGTGCAGTAAGTCTCTGTAATCGACATCTATTTGCTATGTCTAAGCTATACATTTCCTAGGACTTGTATCTGAACAGCAAAGGAGAAGCACTTCCAGGTAGCAACTGTTTTGCAGCAGAATGTAGCTTCTTAGCTATGCCAGGTGTAGGCTGTGACAAATGTTTCACCTGCAATGACTTTGAGAAGTCCCGACTGGAAATGTGCTGATACTTACGGCTTGAAACAAATGAACTGGTACTAACGTAAATAGCTGCTGATTTGGAGATGTGTGTAACCTTACTGTGGGAAGTCTCCATACTGAATTTTTCTCTGCATTGATTTGGTGATTGAATCTCTTCCTATTTAATTACTTACATTCAGAAGTTGTTACACTGAGATCGTTATATCAGTATGGCCCAATGTCGCTTATTTTCGTATTGCAACATGTTCTCTTGTTTTCTTCTCTCCTTAGGAAGGTGAAGTGTATGCTATAGAAACCTTTGGTAGCACAGGAAAAGGCGTTGTTCACGATGATATGGAGTGTTCTCATTATATGAAGAACTTTGATGTTGGGCACGTGCCAATAAGGTTGGGGTTGTTTGTTTTTATTGCTTCTTTCTGTTGGCATATTGAGCTACACCTACCACCCTCTTAGGGTTCAAGTTTGATACAGTGCAGGTTCTTCACTAATCAATAAGGCTGTCAGAGGCCTCAAAGGGCAATAAGTGTGTTGTTAGCAATGTTCTTGTTATGAAATGTGCTCTGATTGTAAATCTGGAACAATATGGAATTATTCCTGAGACTCTGGAACCAGAGAAAAGGCATTATTGTTCTGTACTATGTCTTCAGAAACGTAGGTTGTTTCTTAATCTTCTTATCATTAGTATTTTTTAAAAGAATTAATACTATGTAGATGGTGTTTACATATTAGTCTACATATTAAATGTATTAGATATTTTGGTTTAAAATCAACATCTGTATTACAGCTTTGTGCCATAGTCTCTGGCCTAGTGCTGTTCCCAGGACGTATCAAGCCATTCATGTCACGTGTTTTGTTTGAATGGATATCTTGTGGGGTTTAAATACTTTTTTTTTTTCAGTATATTGCTATAAAATGAAACAGATTATTAATTTTCCCTTTTCACCAGGATTGCATTTTGACATTTCTAGGAGTGCAATGTACTCCCTGAGGTGAGGGCTGTTATGGTTAGAAACATAGCAGGCAGATCTGCTTTTCCAGAGAGTTCCCTTTTGTTTCCATAGAACAATCCAGTAATGTGAAAAAGGTGTGTGGGGATGCGTGTGTGAGGGAGAATTAGCCTAAGGGTTGGAAGTGAACTGCTTATATATAGCAAGAAGTTTATTTCTTAGCAGCTCTCTACATCTCCAGTTTTTATGCTTGTGTATTGTAGAGGAGTCTGAATAAAAAGCTGACTGAGTATTTGACTTCAGAAGTAAAACTTGAGCATTTTAAACCACCAAGCTCAGGCCTAACCTAGTTCAGATTATTAACCCCTTCGGATCAGAAAGAACTCTGTTTTTCTTTATCAAGTGGATCATCCTTTTATCATTTAAAAGAGCGCCCCTTCCAACCCTGCCGTTCTATGATTCCTGTCGCTGCATTTAGTTGTGCTGGTGTTGGTAGATGCGGGTATGTTCCCAGTGTAAGTTCCCCTGCTGGAGATGGGTGGCTGGGCTGTTTGGAAGGGCCTCGTTGCCGGAGGGAAATGCAGGGTGTGAACAGAACACCTGGTGGATGTCGAAAGATGTGCTGAGATGGGGCTGAGTTCAATCCCCTTGAAACCCAAGCCCTTTCTGAAGTGGTGTGTTGGGTTTCTGTAGGGAGTGTTTGTCGACCATGCCTCTCTCTTCTCACACGTGTTCTCCTCCTTTAACTTTAGGCTCCCAAGAGCAAAACACTTGCTAAACGTCATCAACGAGAACTTTGGTACTCTGGCCTTCTGCCGCCGGTGGCTGGATCGCCTCGGGGAGAGCAAGTACCTGATGGCACTGAAGAACCTGTGTGACCTGGGCATTGTAGATCCCTACCCTCCCCTCTGCGACATCAAAGGCTCCTACACCGCACAGTTTGAGCACACGATCCTGCTGCGCCCCACTTGCAAGGAGGTGGTCAGCAGAGGGGACGACTATTAAACTCAAAGCCACCTCAGCACCTTTCTACTCCAGGCTTTGTCGGAACATACTATGCCAGAATTAATTTGCAACGTATTGTCTGTTTTAACAGTGGACTGATGTTAATAACTTTCCATATTTGGAAAGGAAGGAATTTAATCCAAGGCAAGTCTTCTAATGTTAACTAACCAAGGGGAGAAAAAACAAAAAAGCTTTCAGGCCTCTAGAAAGATTCCAAAAGTTCCTTATTTTTTTTTTCTGTTCAGGGAGATACGTGCTACAAAGCTCAATTTTTAGTTTGGAATGAGTTAAACGTTTTGTTTTGAACATTTATTGATAAAAGATGCTTTTCAAATATTTATATTACCATATTCCTACTTGAATGCTTTGAATTACTACACCTGATCTCTGCGCCCCAGTCCTCTCTGATATTGCCTTTTAAACTTCCTGGAATCCATTTTGTAAAAAAAAAGAGGAAAAAAAAAAAAAAAGAAAAGAAAAATAAAGACAAGTTTTCAGATCTAAAAAATAATCACACTTTTTAGAAGCCTGGTTATGAATCTGGTCAGAGGTCTGCTGGGAAAATGCTCTATTAAATATTTTGCAAACTTGATTTGCCATTTCTTGTCTTGAAACCAGACCTGGTTTACCCTTGATACGAAACTTAACTATAAGAAAAAACTATTTCACTGTTCAGGTGAGGGAGCACTGGCACAGGCTGCCCAGAGGGGTTGTGGAGTCTCCTTCCTTGGCGGTCTTTAAGACCCGCCTGGACATATTCCTGTGCAACATGGTCTAGGTGAACCTGCTTCTGCAGGGAGGTTGGACTAGATGATCTCTAGAGGTCCCTTCCAACCCTACCATTCTGTGGTTCTATGAAACTTGGCCCATTAGTGCTTACTTAAATAGTCTTGTCAGTGGACAAGAAGTCCCCAGCTTTTGCAGGACAGCTTCGGTAAAGATTCAAGGTGTGGCTTAGCTTGGAGTGTGGCAGCTTTCAGTTTGCTGCAGCAGAACGTGTAACATGTATTGAGTTGTCCCGCTTGCTGTTGCCAGCAACGTGCAGCTTCAGACTGAAGCCCACTGGGAATAGCAGTGTCTGCCCCCTACCTGTTCTTGCTGTTGGCCCCCTGCACAGAGGAACAGTTCTCTAGGTGTGCTTCACAGCCTCAAAAGTTCACGTTTAATTGGACAAGTTGTGGGGACAAAGAAAACTTTGATTTTAGAGTGTTTAAAAAAGATCTTCCATACAGGCAAACTCTTCTGGAGTACTGGATGCTTTCTTGACAGAAGAGGTCATTCACTACCTGTCTTCCTGCTGCAGCAAGTCTTGACTGTTGAATCTCATTTGTAAAGGTAAATTTCAGTGCTGTAGCTCTGGAGGCCTGGATGCAGCATGTCTCCCGTGCTGTACATTTACCTCTTGGCTTGTGTACTAAAATTTTACTCAGTTACTGCTAGCCAAAGTGACACTTCTTCAGTAGGTCTGTAATAGTGCCTTCAGCGGTGCTGCCTAGGAGACAGTTTCACATGCTTCTGCCATATTCACTGAGAAATACCAGGTCTTTCCCCCTATGTCTTTGGGTAAAAGCTGTGGTTTTGTCCTTTGAAACCTGAGTGTGTGAGCTGCAGTCGAGAGGGGAGCAGTGTCATGCACTGCCTGCAGCTGAAAAATAATAGACATTGGTGAGGTGTTTTGTTTCCCCTAAGCATTGTTTAAACTTAGTGCTGTTTAGACTTGTAGAAATGGATGAAATCAGACCATGAAATGTGTATCTGTTGCTGTTTGGGAGCTTTGGCATCCCAGCAAGGGCTCTTCAGTAAGTTATGCAGCCGTGTGGGCATGTGCATCTCAACTACCAAACAAACAGCAACTGTGTATGTGTTTCTACGTTTGCAAAGGAAAAACTGGTACTTGAAAGGATCCGTGCTGAGCAGGGCTGCTGGGTGCGTGAGCTGCTGCTGCTACTGCTCAGGGAGTGTACTGCTGATGCCCTTTTTGACTTGACAGAAGCAGGTTTGGATAGAGCTGATGCAGATGGCATCCAGCTTTTTGGTGACAAGCCTGACTACTGCAGAGTCTGCCAGAAACAAGGCGCATCTTCAGTTCTCAGCCTCTTATCTGCCAATGCCAGTCTGGTAGTGGCTCAGTGGCACTTGATACTGTTCCTACAGCAGAAGGCTTTTTTTTAATCCTCGCAGGGGGGTTACTTCACTTAGCATTGCACATCAATGATTTGTTTTCCTCTCTGTCTTTCCTTTTATCTGAAGATAATGGGGAGACTCAGACTAGCAGAGCTACTTTGGCCCATGACCTATTTTTGTAACTTTTTTACTTGGTGTCTGTTTGCCAGTTCACACATGGATGCTGATAATTGCGTGTCACAAAGTGCAGAGGAAATGGCTCCGAAAAAATACTTGCAGAATATGATGGTTATTTGTCACCCTTAGATTTAACTGGGCTTGTCTGGATACATGCCTCCTGTGCTGCTGACCATCCTATTTCCTCCTCCCAGTGCAGAAGGCAAGCCCTGTTTCCATCTCCTCCTTAGAGTCACAGAATGGTAGGGGTTGGAAGGGACCTCTAGAGATCATCTAGTCCAACCCCCCTGCAGAAGCAGGTTCATCTAGATCAGGTCACATAGGAACGTGTTCAGGGGGGTCTTGAAGACCTCCAAGGAAAGAGACTCCACAATCCCTAGGAGACCCCATAACCTCAACTCCTTGCACCTTGCATTTAAAAGGAATAAAATAAAATACATTCCTCTACTGTTTTTGTGCTCCTTAGGCTGCCTTTTCCTATAGCTGGAAGTGGTTACGAAGTCTTGGCTGTGATGTCTGTAACTGGACTGTGCTGTCTTGTCACTTGACAAAATCCAAAGTATATCAAAGCCTTTTGAGCCAGATACTGAAGCGTGTTGCCATCAAATACTCAGATGGGAAACCTCTTGTTTCTTGAGTACGTGCAGCAGCAGAAATGATAGGTTTTGTAGTGTACGTTTATTTGAGTTGCCAAGGAGAGAGTTGAGAACTTGCTCTGCTGAGGTTTTCCCTGCACACACATCCTTAGAGAATGTACAGCTGAGCCTCATGAGCTGTCCTTTTGATGAAGGTATGGCTTAATATTTTCCTAACTAGGAGACTAATTTTAGACTCAAACAAGCTTCTCCTCTTAGATGTGGGGTTTGAGTTTGTTTTGTTGGGTTTTTCGTGTGCCTTTTCATCATCTGCTTGAGTAAGTCTTCAACCTAAATGAGGAGTGGCTGAGGGAACTGGGGTTGCTCAGCCCAGAGAAGAGGAGGCTGAGGGGAGCCCTTATTGCTCTCTACAGCTACCTGAAAGGAGGTTGTGGTGAGGTGGTGGTTGGTCTCTTCTCCCCAGTAATGAATGAAAGGAAATGGTCTCAACCATGGGGAGGTTTAGATGGGAGATTAGGAAAAATTCCTTCACTGAAAGGTCTGTCAAGCACTAGCACAGGCTGCCCAGAGAAGTGGGTGAGTCCCTATCCCTGGAAGATTTCAAAGACAAGTAGATGTGGCGCTGAGGGACACGGTTTAGTGGTAGATGTGGCAGTGCTGGGTTAACAGTTGCACTCTGATCTTAAAAGGTCTTTTCCAACCTAAACCATTCTGTGACCCTAAATAAGTCTGTTAATTTCATGGACTCTTCTATTAGTTTTCTGGGTCTAAAAGAGCAAAGTTCCTTTCCCGTGTGTGTAACTACATTAGCGGTGTCCCTGGGGTGCCCCCTTTGCTGTGAGCACCATGTGCTGCTGGCACTTTGTGGCAGCCTTGACCAGGTTGTTGCAATGTCTAAAGCCTGTCCCCACTGCCTGCATGGAAGGCAGAAGCTTTGGACTGCAGCTTGTAAAAGCAAAGTGAGCTTGACTGCCCCAACCCAAACAGCTGTGTGGTGTTAGAGTTCAGGGTGAAAACCTCCAGCAGTTGCCGCAGCACGGG
>WBNH01003702.1:0-23411 GCA_013401255.1 Urocolius indicus | reverse complement strand
GGGTTGGAAGGGACCTCTAGAGATCATCTAGTCCAACCCCCCTGCAGAAGCAGGTTCACCTAGATCAGGTCACATAGGAACGTGTTCAGGGGGGTCTTGAAGACCTCCAAGGAAAGAGACTCCACAATCCCTAGGAGACCCCATAACCTCAACTCCTTGCACCTTGCATTTAAAAGGAATAAAATAAAATACATTCCTCTACTGTTTTTGTGCTCCTTAGGCTGCCTTTTCCTATAGCTGGAAGTGGTTACGAAGTCTTGGCTGTGATGTCTGTAACTGGACTGTGCTGTCTTGTCACTTGACAAAATCCAAAGTATATCAAAGCCTTTTGAGCCAGATACTGAAGCGTGTTGCCATCAAATACTCAGATGGGAAACCTCTTGTTTCTTGAGTACGTGCAGCAGCAGAAATGATAGGTTTTGTAGTGTACGTTTATTTGAGGTGCCAAGGAGAGAGTTGAGAACTTGCTCTGCTGAGGTTTTCCCTGCACACACATCCTTAGAGAATGTACAGCTGAGCCTCATGAGCTGTCCTTTTGATGAAGGTATGGCTTAATATTTTCCTAACTAGGAGACTAATTTTAGACTCAAACAAGCTTCTCCTCTTAGATGTGGGGTTTGAGTTTGTTTTGTTGGGTTTTTCGTGTGCCTTTTCATCATCTGCTTGAGTAAGTCTTCAACCTAAATGAGGAGTGGCTGAGGGAACTGGGGTTGCTCAGCCCAGAGAAGAGGAGGCTGAGGGGAGCCCTTATTGCTCTCTACAGCTACCTGAAAGGAGGTTGTGGTGAGGTGGTGGTTGGTCTCTTCTCCCCAGTAATGAATGAAAGGAAATGGTCTCAACCATGGGGAGGTTTAGATGGGAGATTAGGAAGAATTCCTTCACTGAAAGGTCTGTCAAGCACTAGCACAGGCTGCCCAGAGAAGTGGGTGAGTCCCTATCCCTGGAAGATTTCAAAGACAAGTAGATGTGGCGCTGAGGGACACGGTTTAGTGGTAGATGTGGCAGTGCTGGGTTAACAGTTGCACTCTGATCTTAAAAAGTCTTTTCCAACCTAAACCATTCTGTGACCCTAAATAAGTCTGTTAATTTCATGGACTCTTCTATTAGTTTTCTGGGTCTAAAAGAGCAAAGTTCCTTTCCCGTGTGTGTAACTACATTAGCGGTGTCCCTGGGGTGCCCCCTTTGCTGTGAGCACCATGTGCTGCTGGCACTTTGTGGCAGCCTTGACCAGGTTGTTGCAATGTCTAAAGCCTGTCCCCACTGCCTGCATGGAAGGCAGAAGCTTTGGACTGCAGCTTGTAAAAGCAAAGTGAGCTTGACTGCCCCAACCCAAACAGCTGTGTGGTGTTAGAGTTCAGGGTGAAAACCTCCAGCAGTTGCCGCAGCACGGGGCGAGTGCTGGAGCTGCTGAAAACGGGGCTGGTGGATGCAAACACAGCCAGCCAAAAAGTGGAAGCCTTGTGTGGAGTGATGGGTTGAGGCATCTGTTTCTCAAAGCTCCTGCAGCACTAGAGGGGTGTTCCTTCTAAAGGACACATTTCCCTGCTTCTCCTTGGGTCGGCGTCAGTAGTATTCAAAGTCATAGGGCTGTTCAAAAACGTCAGCTTGAGTGTTGATGGTAATTCCTTGGAGTTTCCCACTTGGCATTTTGGCTTATTAATGCCACCGTGCTAGAAAGATCAGGGGTTTTCCTCAGTTGTAGTGTCAGATTTTCTTATTAGCACCAAGTTTATTTCTGTTTGGAACAGCCGTAAGGCATATCCCTAGGGACATACTCCTCTGCTTCTGTGAAATAAGGGAGCGGTTGTAGCACTCACTGTGTGTGTGAGTGAGAAGCTGCTGTGTAGCAACCTCCAATATCCCTCACTGCAAGGACATGGAGGTGCTGGAACATGTCCAGAGATGGGCAGCAAAGCTGGTGAAGGGTCTAGAGAGCAGTTCTTATGAGGAGTGGCTGAGGGAGCTGGGGATGGTTAGTCCAGAGAAGAGGAGGCCGAGAGGAGATATGATCACTCTCTACAACTACCTGCTGGGGAGTTGTAGTGAGGTAAGGGTTGATCCTCTATAGTAACAAATGGTAGGACACAAGGAAATGGGTTCATCTTGCACCGAGTGAGGTTTAGACTGGACATTAGGAAGAACTTTTTCACCAAGAGGATTTTTAAGCACTGGGATGGGCTGCTCAGGGAGGTGGAGGAGTCACTATCCCTAGACATATCCAAAGGATGCATGGATGAAGTGCTGAAATATATGGTTTAGTTTAGCGATGGGCCTGGCAGTGTGAGGTTGGGTGTTGGACTCGATGATCTTAAAGGTCTTTTCCAGCTGTAATGATTCTGGGATTGTGGCTTGCCAGGGAGCAGCACTTTCCAGGATGAGTGTAACTCTTAAGAAAGAGAAGGGCAAGTAGGAATGGAGACAAAGCCGCTGCTTAAGGGTGAGTAAACTGTTGTTGCGTCTTCCAACTTCACTGGATCATGTTACTTTCAGCAGATCAAAATAATATCAATATTATACAACAATGCAAAGACCGAGTGAGGTGGTATTGTGGAAACGTCATGATTTTTACAGGGGCTGGTTGGAGTCGGGAACTTTGCCATATCCTACTTATTTAAAATCTTTTTCTTACAGGAAAGAAGAAGAGAGTAGGCTTTTTATAGTTAATCATCTGCCAGAATTTTGCAGCTCCAGCTTTGTTGGCATCCTGTGGCACATCAATCAGCTGTCTGTGAACAAAGGCAGGCAGTCTGTTTGCTGAAGCCATTCACAAATATTTCTCCTAAATGGTTTTGTGGAGGTGTGTTTAGAGATAAAGCCCATATCACCTGGGGAAAGCACAGCGCGCGTTTAAGCACAAGGTTATTTTTTATATGATTGTTTTTCCTTGAGAATATGGAGATTTTTCCCCACGAGGAATCAAAGAGATGGTTCTGATTTTACAATTTGATATGTTTGCATACTTTTAAAGAAAAAACTTAATTGAGTAACTGTGCTGTGACCCTTCAAGATTTTTATAGCAAAAATCGTTTTGCCAGGAGAGCCACCCGACTCTCACAACTAAGGTTAAAAGTTATGGAGCTTTTAGTTTTGCTTTTACACTAATGCTGAAAGTGATACCAGTTTTTGGTTTAAGAATGATCTAATTTGACCTGCACAAGGTGGCAAGAGTATACTCACAGCAAGTCTGCAGGCGACACAAACGTGGGCAGAGTGGCTGATACACCAGGGGGTCTTGCTGCTGCCCAGAGGGACCTGCACAGGCCGGGAAATGGGCCAACAGGAGCCTCATGCAGTTCAACAAAGGGAAATGCCAAGTCCTGGCCTGGGCAGGAATAACCCCTGGCACCAGGACAGGCTGGAAAGCAGCTCCTAGAGAATGCCCTGGAGGACAAGCTGACCACGAGCCAGCAACATGTCCCACAGGCAGAGCAGGCCAATGGCCTCTGAGCTGCGTTAGGCAGAGCATCGCCAGCAGGTCAGGTTGAGAAGGTGATTCCTCCCCTCTCCTCAGTCCTGGGGAGACACAGCCAGAGGGCTGGCTCCAGTGTTGAGCTGCCCACAAAAAGAGACATAGACATGCTGAACTGAGTCCACCAAAAGGCCATGAAGATAATGAAAGGGCTCAGAGCATCGGACAGAGGATGGGAGGCTGAGGGAGCTGGGAGTGTGCAGCCTGGAGAAAAGAAGCTCAGGGGGATCTTACCCATGTTTGTAAAAATCTGATGAGGAGAGTAATGAAGACCAAGCCAGTGGTGCCCAGTGACAAGAGGACACAGGCACCAACTTAAACACAGGAGGTTTCATTTAAGCACAAGAAACTGTTTTTACTGTGAAGACAGTCTAGTGCCGGCCCAGGCTGCCACAAGAGGTTGTGCTGGCTCCATCCTTGGTGCTATTAAACCCTGGTTGCGCACAGCCCTGAGCAGTCCATTCTATTTGACCCTGATTTGGGCTGAGTTGGCCTCTACAACTCTCAGCTGTACTCGGTAGGTGAGTAGTTACAGCTCAGTACTGCTGCCCCGTGTTCCTGGCGACAAGATCCAGCTTCTGGCCTGAGAGACTAAGGAAGGAGTCAATAAGCAATCTCAAAAATGCAAGTAAAAGTGTAATTACTGGAAACATTTCTGTCTTGGGCAATAGTCTGTGTGGATGTTCACATTGTGGTTGGCTGCCAAGTTACTAGTTAACGTGGCATCCCCATGTCTGAGGTGCCCTGAGCCTTTCATCAACAGTAATTGCTACACGATTGCTTTACTGAGTTCCTACAAGCACCAATTGCTTGTGCTGTGAGAGGAGATTCAGTAAGAGCAGAGTTTGGAGCCCTAGGTAACATGGTAGCAGGTATCTGTCTGGAAACAGGAAGGTAGCAATGGAGCTGTGTTTCTGAAAGTGGATTAAAACGAAGGTGGGGAGTAGAGGAGGTGACAGTTACGGCTTCTTGAGATTGATCTTCCAATGGTAATAACTCAGCTACCAGACCAGCTCCCTCCTGACAAAGAGGGAGCTCGGGAACCATCATGTGCATTTACCTGGGTCTCTTCTGATGTACCAGACCGCTCCACCTCACTATGCCTGTTGTTGGTAGAGGTGCCGTGTTGCAGGACCCTTAGCTTCACCTCTCTGCAGAGCTCCTGCCAGCTAGTTATGGAACTCCACCCCAAAAAAGCTGCTGCCACAACTGATGAGTGGCCTTCAATCAAAGAGCTGTGTGGTTTCCAAAGGCCTGCAGCAGGATGGAGGCTCCTGCACTGGCCCGTGGCACTTCTGCCAGTGCTGTCACTGGTCCTGAACCTTGCCACTTCCTTGGCTCCAGTAACACTTCCTTGAATGAAGCAAGGCAGCATCTATGCACGTAGGCTCATGCTGTGCTAAAGCCTCACTCAAGATAAAGGGTGTGGAGAAGCACACAAACTCTAGAAGGATTAAGAACCAAAGCAGAAGCTGCTAAGAAGCACACCCTAGTTAACTTGCTCTTATGCTGGACTGCAGAAACCACCTCTTACCTGCCCCCCTGCTTGGTTTAGAGGTAGAACTCTTATGTTTGAGTGTGTCCTTTCTCCTTCGTTTCTCTTATACCCAAGAGAGCACCAGGGGAAGAAAGCAGAATTTGCTTTTGCTAAGCTAATGATGTCTTTCAGAGAAAGCCTTGAGACTTAAGTAATGCTTACTGCAGTGAGAGGAAATGCAAGGGTACAGCCGTAAGCAGAGCTGGGCAATCCTAGTCAAAAAGGCAGGGCAAGATGCTTTCTAAGGGACTTGAGTATGTGTTTGTTTAATAAATACTGATGACTGAGGCTGATGAACTCTCCTCCCCCTCATCGCTCTCTACAAGTCCCAAGACAGACTGTTCCATTAATGCTTGAGTCTCTCAGGACCCCTATGAAGCCAGTTGCCACGCTGTTGGAGGAAGAAAATGTATCAGAATTCTGAAAGGCAATTGGAACAACCCTTTCCCCTTCCTATTTCCTCAAACGACTTGCAAGTAGAAAGAAGTGTTTAAACTACCTCAATTTCCTCACCAGAAAGGACAGGAAAGAATGAAAGTATTTGGAAAAACTGCCCAGCCATAACAAGTAGGTTTGTCAGATCATCTTGCTTTAGCCTTTAGCATGAAAAAAAAAAATCCCAAGAGCAAACTGCTTTTCACCCCTTAATAAGGATGAGCACAAGGTGAAGAAAATGTGAGGTCTGAGGCCACTACATGCTCACTGTAATATGGCATCTTTCAGAAACGTACAAATGGTAGGGGAAGCCATGAATGAAACCAGCTGTTCAGTCCCTGACAGATGGCCCAAGAGGTCTTATAGATAATGCCTTAACCCAAGCAAACAGAGTTTAATAGTCATTGAAAAGCAACAAAGGTCTGTAATGCCAACGGAGTAAGGAATTCCAGCACACGTGTGAGTTTCTGTCCACATCAAGGCATTTTATTGAGGTATCAACTTTGCAGAAGATGAGGTAACAATTTGCATAGGACTTATGCAAAGTAACTTGACAATTAAAACTTCCTCAGCATTAACTCCTGTATGTGGAGAACGATGGGCGATTCCCGCTTGTCAGAGTCTCCTCTGTGGCCAGTTCTGTTAATGCTTGTGGTAGAACTGTGGTGAAGGTACAGCAGTCGGAGCTAAGGAAACCACTCAGACTGAAACTGCTTTCAGATAGGTTCTATAGCTTCCTTTCAGTGGTTTGTGTCAGAGGTTACTGAAACAACACAACGCTCGCTACAATTCAAAGTAGTAAGCTTGCTACAATTTCAGGCAATGCAAGAGAAAGAGGATGCTCATGTTTTTGTAGCAATGATGGTGGGGCTTTGTTGTTTGGGGTTTTTTTAGAAAAGCTTTTTTTAAGTTACTGGAATAAAAATGCCCTGGTTGTCAAAGTTAGGACTCTGAATTTGGCACTTGAGTTGTTAGGCTTGTTAAGGCTAAAACCTGAAAGTCTCCGTATATTCTTGTGCTATTAAATGCTCTTCTTACATATTGATGTAAAAACAAGTACATGCTCTCTTTCCTCAATTTTAAGATTTTAAGAGGTTTTTATCAATGTCTCTTTAGAGTAGTTCCCTTGAGGCCTGCAAAATATTTCAACTTCAGCCGTGAAGAACATACAGAAAGTTTCTTATGAAAAGTTCAGTTGCTGTTTGAGATGTAAAACATTCCTTGCTAGTGAAAAATAATCATATCCCTAAGACCTAGTAGTAGCAATTCCTGCAGACAGTAAGAATCACGTCATTACAACTACACTATGAAATGTACACAAGCATATAGAGAAAATTTACCAGAGAAACATCAGTTGCTCATTGAAAGTAATTTTTCTAAACCGATTCAACGAGATTATCAAAATACAAAACCAGCTTCAAAAAACCAGCCTGAGGTAAGAGTGAAATGCAAATAGCAATCTTTTTTTTTTTTTCCTTACAAAAATAGCTGTGTTGAAATTCTAAGTACTTCAAAAGTTACTTTCCTGTCAATAAAAACTTTTACTAACAACTGTAGAGAGTACTTTAACTAATACAAAAGTATAGAAACATTGTACACGGATCCAAAGTAAAAAAAAGAACAAGTACAATACTGTACTTTCATTTAAAAATATAGAGTTAGGACAATTCAGACTTTGACCCTACACAGAGTGAACTGACTTTGGATTAGCTGCTGCTGCCCGTGGAACAGTCAGGCGATTCTGTGTGCTGCTGACTGTCACCCGTGCCAGAACATGGTGCTTTACCACGTCCATTTGCCTGAGTAAGTCGCTGGCTGTAAAACAAAATGTAGGCTTGAGCCTTGCATACTTCTTCCATAGTGCACATGTTGAGTTTCGAATCATTGCAGTGTACCCAAAATCCTGCAGCGAAGAAACACACCAAAAAGAAAAGTCATCACAACAGTAACTGCGTTATACTGGATAACTACTTTGTGTTCAGTCCCACTTAATGGGTTGTGTAGAAATCTTATGCAGTTTCAGTTCATCTGGTAAAATTGCCTCCACATTTTAAAAGCCCAGCTTAGCTTCCTCAGAGGTAGGATTCTGTAGCCAGAAGGCATTTAACAAGCCAAGCCAAATATGGAACTGCTTTGGTCTACAGAGCTGCAATTCTCGTTCCAGGCTGTTGAGTTACAAGTGGCTCTCCTTTCGCCTTTGAGGAAAGTCAGCGAGCGAGCTTATCGGTCTGGACCTACCAACACCCCCTTCTCCCACATGCTTTACTTCACAGCTGCTTCCTACCTCCTTCTGAATTGTAGCAGTAGGCAGTGTAGTGCCCTGAGCCAAATCCTTTCCCATGGTGCATCACCACAGCAGACAAGTCGTAGATAAAGCAGTCGGGGAGAAGGGACTTGAGGGACTCCCTGCAGCAATAAGGCTCCATGTTGAGTATCTGCCCAAAGCTCACGTGCACGCCGATCTTCTCGCGGTGGTTGCGTCCTGACCACCTGCCAAGTGCAGTCACAGGAAAACTTACTCCTCTTTTAATTAAAAGGAAAAAAAGAGAAAGAACACAGCATTCTGAATTATGTTTTAACAGAACAAATGTTATCTTCGCTGTTGTCTTTGTACACCAAATAAATGCCAGTTTGCAGAGTTTATTTTCTAGGCTTCCTCTTTCACTTCTCCTTTATTTCAAGGCCCCTTAAAATGTGCCTGCTGTTCTCATCTGCTGAAATACCCATCTGAGGATCTGCGTAACAATGACTGGGCAGTTCTTATCATAGAATCATAGAATGGTAGTGTTGCAAGGGCCCTTTAGAGATCATCTAGTCCAACCCCCCTGCAGAAGCAGGTTCACCTAGATCAGGTCTCATAGGAACATGTCCAGGTGGGTCTTGCAGACCTCCAAGGAAGGAGACTCCACAACCCCTCTGGACAGCCTGTGCCAGGGCTCCCTCACCCTATGTTATGTCACATGTATTAGATCCCATTGGTATTTCTCATCCATTCTCTATCTCCTTTTCAGTTTCTTGGTATTCTGGACAGACTCTGTATTAATGCAGGGAGCGAGAGTTCAGAGAGATGCAGTCTCCACTTCCTTACTCTCAGGCTAATGCAGGAATGGCTTTGCCTGTATGAAGGTTACGTGAGACTTCCACTGAAGACAACTTTGGTTTGTACGTTACAAAGTGTAAGTGTTTACCTGAAGATAACACAAGGTTTCATTCTTACCAAGAGAATTCACAGCAAGGTTAGTAAGTTCTAACCAAGAAGGATGAAATAATATTGGTATTAAAGTAGCAAGTAGTTGGAATCCAAAAAGTCGCTTCTCTACTTATAGAATGTCTTATTGCTGTTTAAATTAAACAAGAGAAAGAAGTTTCTAATAACTATTTCTCATCATACTAGTCAAGGGAAGTAAATCTAATGTTGAAAAACATTGATGCCAACCAATGGAAGAGTCAGACTGAACTGGTCAGTTTGCAACACTGATTGTTGTGGTACTACTTACCTAAACCGTTTAAGGTGCAATCTGAGAACCTGAGGTAGTCGACACACCATAAGCTGCTTCTGAGCTTCTGTGAGTATAACTGGTTTAGAAGAAAACTTCCTTCGTTTTGCTGAGGCAAACACACAGTTACACAATACAAATCTCGAGAACAGTCTTGCATTTCAGTTCAAGCTTTATCCACCAAATTTCTGTGGGCTTAAATAGCTACAGTATGTGGCTCCTTAAAAAGGATACACTCTTGAGAGCCATTTTGCAAGGATTATTTTATTATGCAAGCATAAAAATATCTGTGGTCACTTAGGTTAGTCACCTTAGCTTTAAAAGCTGATGGATTCTTCAGCTGGGAGTATCAGAATCCCCATTAGTGTGTGATCAGACTTTATCTAGAAGAGGATCATCACACTTCAAAACATCCTTTGAACAATTCCATCTTCTAGGTGGTCAGTAAGAGCTGTCAAGTCACCACACCAGGACATAAGGAGGACTTTGCAGCATACTTTTAAGCGGCATTTTCCTCCTACATGTCAGTTTACATTTAATGCAGAGAACGTATGCATGAGTACATACTGCCTTTACTCACTGTTGCACTGATCACATGCATAAATCTTTCCTTCCAAAGCTTCAGTTTCTGTAAACTTGGCCAGCATTTCTGTCAGCAGACACGGATACTGGGATGACATCTCCTTGCCGTTGCAGTGATACCTCTCAGGAAACTCCAAGGACAGGTCCCAGAAAGGTTCTACGGTATTTGATTTATTGTCACAGGCAAGACATGTAACCTGTAAAATGATATTTCAGCAGCTGCTTATACTCCAAAACTTACTTTGCTAGAAGTGTACCATAACACAGATCTTAAAATAAAAAGATAAAATAAGAATTCTCCCCTAGAGATAACTGATGCAACCAAAGACGAGACATGGTCAGTGAACAAAAGAAATGATACACCTAATTTCTTTTCTTTCTGAAGCTGGTTGTCCATTACTGTTATCACAAACGGGTAAGTGGTCTTATGTTTTACTGAGAAACAAAAGAAAGTGTCAAAATGATGTGTCTGGGACTGTCCAAGAGAAAGCAGCTGGTGGAGTCTCGGGGGGTCTTTTCCAAAAGGAAAATTTACATGAAAGAGAGAAACTAGTTTAGGTTAATTCAAAACAAAACAAAACCAACCACAAAACCACACACACAGACAAAGCCAAAACCAACAGCTGGGGATTTTAAAGTCATATCCTTCTTACTTTGTAAGTCTTCCAGGGAAGCCTGGATTAGGAAGCACACTTCTTCAAAGAAAAAGTAACAGGTAAAAATAATTTATTTCTTCTTTCAGTAAGTGGATCCATCGTCACACTAGGGAAAGGACAAGCAGTAAGACAACATAATTAAAATGTCAATAAGTGAAGTGAGTCAACCTGGAAAATGCAGATAATACAGCAGGGGACAATTAATTTATGATAACATTCAATATTTAGGAAAGTAAGTTAAAAGCAGTAGCTCTTCGTTGCTGAAATAGCAACACTTTAGCTGCTGATTTCCAATGCAGTCTTCTAAAAGCCAGCTCAAGCTGCTTATAGAAGAGTATCACATCATTTGAATCTTCTTCCAAAGGACCTCCACCCTTCCACCATCCATATGGATGAGTAACTTCTACCAGCAGCTGAACCTACCCAGTATTTAAACTCCATTTAGACTGTAACAAGCATCATTGTCATTATCTGAGTTTTCTATTCTTAAATGTATTTACTGCCTTAAAAGTTGCAGTTGGCCCCTAACTCAAGCAGCTCTAACCTCACTGCTCTAACAAAAAGAAAGACGAACTCTGAAAGTAAATTGAATTTTAATTGAGTTCAGATACATGCTTGGAACGAGCTTCCAGAAGCACCCAACATGTTCCCAACCCCCTTCCCTGACAAGTAAGCCTTCCCACCAACAAAATGTTATTTATAAATAACATTATACAAATACAGGCAGGTGTGAGGAGACAGCACCACTCACGTTTTACAACAGATTGAATATCGGATACCTCCTGAAGCTTGCAGCACTAGAGTAAGTAATTGCCAAATTAAATCTCTGTAAGCACGCTTCCTGTTTAGGAAAATATCACAAGTTGTTTGGAACCACTTATACAAAGATGTGGTAATGAAGGAATGAAAATCCACGAGGGATCAAAACACTGTGATTCCACAGGCAAGGCATGCCTTTCTGTGGTCGTTCTACATAAAGTCAGTGCGCTTCAGTTAGGCCAGTAAGCCTGCTCAAGCGTAAAAATACACTTGCTTTTGTTGAAGAGATCCTTTATTTTCCTCTGAAGGTTTGCTGTTGCATAATTTATTCCCACCCTGCTTTGTCTGTTACATCGTAATCATTTGTATAAGGACGGATCTGTCACCTTATGGTACCTTCCTCCTAGGTGTTCTTGAGAGTAATTACTTAATACAACAGCTTATGCAGGATCTCTGGCACGTGGCTATTCGTGTACCAGCACAAGTGTTTAGCTGCGGAGTCGGGGAAAGCTGTTTGCTGCTTTAAGATCTGAGAAGAAGCAAATGCCACCGCCTTGTTCTTAGAAAACAAAACATCCAACTCACACGGCAGAAAAGAGGAGAATCTTCCGTTTTAATTCACACTGACAGGAGTTTCTTTTGTAAAGCGCTAACATCTGGCAACGTTTCAAAGCCACAAACTATTAGTAATTCAGAGCTGGAATCTAGACTCTGAGACAAAATGATACGTTTGGCTACGGTTCAAGCTAACTCCAGTATAAACACAGAATGACTAACAGACTTTTGCTGTACAAATGGGTGATACCGTTAGGCCAAAAGTTTATTTAATTGATGAGTTACTTAATCATTTGTTACACATGAATGGACACTGAAGTTCATTCCAACGGGACTGGGATGAAGTGCATACATGAACTCAGTTTTAACAAGTTCTGAGGATTTAAAGGTTGTGTGTAGTGTTAAAAACATAGGTTAAGATCCTCGTTTGCAACTAGTTAAAAGGTACTATCCCCAAAAGAAAAAGAAACAAATAATTGATCCAGCTCCCAACTTTTGCCTCTCAAAAACCCAAACCAGATAAAGCGATGCAATAGGGCTATTTCTCACCTCATCCTATAACTGTGAGCAAAGCTGATCTGTGTTGACTAAATCCTGTAGTGACACAGAGCTGTGCTCCTCACCATGAGGCTGCAGCACAGTTCAGCCCTTCAGCCTTATCTGACTTTGTGTACTTGCCAGCAGCCAAGTAACCTGCTGTAGTACACTGATAAGCATACACCCAACCCTACCAGCCACACTGCCCAAACTGCTCCTGCACACACTCTTACGTATGGTAAATGAGGTGTGAATCAGGGCTGGAACAAAGGTTGAAAGTATTTTTCTTAGCCAGGCCTGGGCTTACAGACCTGATTACTCAACAAGGAGGATTCCTTCTGCACTTGCCTGTCCATCAGCACAGACTTTGCAACACCTGCATCACACCTCTTTTTGGCCTAAATAAAGCTCCTCTCACACTCCATTCACACAGTGCATGCCAGGTTTTCTTTTTTCATTAAAAGCACTGAAAAACTGCCCAAAAATTGGTAGAACAAGGTGTGAGGTTTCTACAAAAAAAGCAAAACAAAAAAAGAACACACTTAACTCAGAGGGCTGGCAAAACCTTTATGCATCTGTCCAATGTAACTCTTTACAGCAGGAAGACGCACAGCAGTAACAGGGAGATGAGTCTGCTGGAGCAATCTGCTTAGAGACGTGAATCTTTTTATCACTTGATTTTACAGTCTCAGACATTGGTTTCACCTCCCCGTTATATTCCATAATTACTATTTTAGAAAGCCTTAATGCTGTTATTTATAACAAAGCTACAGGAGAGGTTTACATTGGAGCAAAGGAAGTAAATTACTGGTTTTCAACTAGTCTGAAATCTCTACCTTATGTTCTGCCCTGACCACGCTCTCATGCCTTGAAACACGGGTACTATATACAATTGTTTGGTTAAAGCTCAGCATTCAATCATGGGCCAAAGGCCAGACTGAAAAGAGCTGGATCAAATTGCTTGATTCAAGCTAAGCATGGAGGCCACTCAGACAGGCATCATTGTGCCCACAATAATTTGATGGACAGCCACTGCCCCGGATGGCATTCAGCCTAAATGCAGCCTAAATGCAGCCAAAGAAAATAGTTAACATATTGCTGCAGAAGAAGCAAACGCCATCATCAACTGTTTTGCCTGTGTTTTCTCCACTTGCACGGAGGAAAGGTGATTGTTGCCATCTCTGCTCTAATTCTTGTCTGGTTTTTAAGAATAGCCACGCCCCATTTTTGGGCTTTCACAAGTAAATTTTCACTCTGTCAGCCATATATACCAGGAGCAGTACTTGACTTTTTCCACAGCAAAGCAATCAAGAGTAGAAGAGGATTTCTAGGATACTGCTATAATATGGAATTCCACGGGACAGTATTTCTGCAGTGGGACTTTGCAGTGATGAGCATTTAGCATCAGCAATATTATCTGTATCTAATTAACAGAATAACCAGCGTAACCACAGCAAACTGGGGTCTGGGATTCGATGGCCTCCTATAGATAAACTGTCACCTTCATCTAGTTGGAAGGCAACTTGATAACTATTTTGTAATTCAGGCTACACATAAAAGCACAGCAACGAATACCAGAGTACAGAAATCAGTGTAGAAGGCATGGATCAGTTTAGGTGCAAATCATCCTATTACGTTTCTGAAGTTCTCATAGTTTTTATAAGTCTGTTCCACGGGAGACCTAATGCCCAGCACTGTACAAGTCACCCTCAGGATTCTCCCCCAGACTTTAACTCACAGCATACTACTCAAAACCAAAGTGCTGCAAGCAACCAAAAGATCCCACATTTCTGCTTCTCTCAGCCAATCTGTACTGAACTACACCGGTTGAGCAAGTCAATGGAGCAAGTGTTGCAAAGACAGGCACTGCCTTTTAAATCTTTAAACACAGTTTACATACTACATTGGTTAGAACCTACTTTGCTCTCTGAGTCTTGGCATTTTCATCTCTCTGAGCACTGCACGTTGCTATTCTGCCCTGCTGAGCTAGGACAGGCAGTTTGCCCAGATTCCATCTTAAACACGATCAGGAAGCAATCAAACCATGTGGGTTATTTTTTAAGTATGCCTAGTGATACCAAAAGCTAGTTCTTACTAGGCATTGTTACAATACATGACAAATTACTGGAAAAAAACCTCACAGCCCAGGACAGGTTTGTCCTAAGAAGAAACAGTAACTAATCTCAACTTTGCTGGAGCAGAAATTTGTTACTAAATCAGTGTAGCCGCTGCTCTTCACCTTCACTGCTAGGCTTAGTGTTGCTGTAATAAAAAATCTAAGCAGAGTGCTTTACCTAAAGCACCAGATTGAAAAGCAGTGGAATCCTCACAAGAGACTTTCAAACTCACTCCAAATAGTTTTTAAAACGTCCACCACCACTTGTAAAAGACATTAAAATGCCATTGGCTGGGTATTTCTTTGACTGTGTACATTTAATTATAATTGAATCAAGGCATTCTGTGAAGCAATCATAAACAACTACTCACTGCTTTGCAACATGCAACATTAATTTTCTTCCTTATGTACCCAAGCAACTTCCACATCAAAGCACATTTATTCTTCTCCCTTACTGGATCTGTTTTAGCCACAGCAAATACAGATTGCCCTTCTCTTTCCACTTGCCTTGAATTAGAAGCTACCCACAACTAAACGTAAGAAATAGAAGGAGTGGAAGACAAGGCTGCAAGACTGTTCCACTGTGAAAGGTCCTGGCCAGGTCATGAAAATCAAGAGAGGGCATGAAGAAAGCAAGCGACTCTCTTCAAGGAGGAGGATCTGGGCAACTGCAAGTCAGGCAGCATCACCTTGGTCTGATGGGAGTAAAAACACGCAAACCATTTGCAAAGGTATAAAGATGGATGATTGGGAGCAGCTGCTATGGGTTTATGATGGGAAAATCATGCAAGACCAGCCCAATAGCCTTCTTCCTACAATGCAATCTCTGGTACAGATAACCAGTGGGAGAGCAGAAAACAGTGGATGTAGTTTATCTTGACTTCAGCAAGACTTTCAAGGCTGTATCCCATAACCCTCTCACAGGAACAAATGAAGCACAGGCTAGATAAATGGACAGCAAGGTAGCCTGAAAACTATACAAGCTGCCAGGTTGGAAGCATTATGGTCAGTGGCATGAAATGCTGCTGGTGCCCAGCCACTACAGCTGTAACCATGAGAAAATAAAACACTGCAGCTAGTTCTTAAAAACTCACAGCAAGTCTGCAGGCGACACAAACGTGGGCAGAGTGGCTGATACACCAGAGGGTCTTGCTGCTGCCCAGAGGGACCTGCACAGCCTGGGAAACGGGCCAACAGGAGCCTCATGCAGCTCAACAAAGGGAAATGCCAAGTCCTGGCCTGAGCAGGAACAACCCCTGGCACCAGGACAGGCTGGGAAGCAGCTCCCAGAGGAGGCCCCTGGGGGACAAGCTGACCACGAGCCAGCAACGTGTCCCACAGGCAGAGCAGGCCAACGGCCTTCCATTTCCAATTTTTTTAAAAAGATACCTGCCCACTTCCTTGCTTCATCTGGACACAACTTGAAGATAACTTTTTAAACCATTGCATACTGTGCTATTTAGCTAGGTCCATTAAAACAAACAAACAAATCGAACCACAAGCCCAAAAAACTATTTGAGAAACAAGGCAGGTGGGTGAGTAACCTATTTGGGCTCTTGAATTGTACTTCAAAAACCTGTGGATCAGTATGGCTCCATTTGCCATCGGCACATAATTTCAGTGTTCAAGGACAGTAGACAGTGGGTCGCTTCCACAAGAGTAAAAGCACCGAGGGACTGAAAACAAATGGGATTTTAATAGCCATATTGGCATCTGCCTACAGTCCCAATTGGGCTGAGAAGACGAACCACTGTTCCAGCAGACCTGCTTCTAAAGGACAGGTTTACAAGACACAAGACTCCTCTTCCCAAGAAGTGCTGTAGCACATCTTTCTCCCGGCAATCACTGGAGGAAGACTGGTGTGTGGGAAAGGAAAAAAAAACCAGATGGGAAGGGTTTTGTAGCTAAATATCCTATAAGTTTCACAATTTGTATTGCAGAGTAAGAAGCTGTAATCCTAAAAAGTATATTGGAATTTAAAAAGAGGCAAGAGGCATGCTATTCCTGGAGTTGCCCATTGCTTTGTTTTGATATCACCTAATGTTTTTTTCTAGTTATCCAGAAGTAATCTGAATTAAATGTTACTCCCCTCAATTTTCTCCTTAACCTTATATCCTAAATCCAGATGCAGTCCTGAACCAGGCAGCCACTTCAACACCCACAGACTGAGGCAAACCCAGGATTATGACTTCCCTTCAAGTTAAAATAGGAGAGCTAGAAGAAGAGGGAAAATGTTTTACTGCACATGTGAAAGTAATGTGAAACCCAAGTAAACATACAGCTTATCTGCATTGCAAGTGATCCTCCATGTACTGTATCAAGAATAGTTCATAGTATTCCTGAGGAGTGAAGGTCATGCAGATTGACTTCACTGCACTTGAATGTCTCACAGAATCAAGTATCTCTAATATTGTCAGTACAAAAGAATAGTAAATGTAATATCTTTAAAGCGATCCTAAAACTGAAGGCAACTGCTGCACAGAAACAAGCTTCAAGTTTCCCTTATTCACTGAATTAAGATGTAGTTTATAAACCACTGAGACTACAATCTCATCCTATTTTTAATAAATGCAGCAGGCTATGGCTCCAGCTATCTTCTGCAGAGAATCTGTAATACTTTTACAACTTACAGGTAAAATTAAGCAGACAAGGATGAAGCTTTCAAGAGCTAACATTGTCAAAGATGTGATATAGCAACAAGTCTTTCATACGTTTTTTTTAACTTCTTTACAGCCCTTTGTGCCAGTTCTGACAAATGCCGAGGGGAACCATGAGAAAGGATCTCATCAAGGAAAGTAATTGCCTAATAGAGAATTTAAAGCTCATTCTTCCATGTGCAAACACCAGGGTCTGAATCATTAAGATGATCTGAATAAATTTTATTGAGGAAATGTAAAATTTATGAGGTTACCTTTTGCTTTTAACATTTATCGTGTTCAAAACTGCTAGTGAAGACTAAACTGGAACAAAGAAGTGGTAGAAGACAAAGGGAACATTAGGAGGTGAAGTGCTGGGCACTGTCTGTGGGTGCTGCCTAAAGAGGCAGGGAGAAATTGCTACAGAGATCAGCCTCAATACTCTGTTCCTCTCACTTGAGGCATTCTGAACTTCATGAAGGCTGTATTCTGCACACAGCCACTGACCAGCTGCAGTAAAAGAGCTGTGCGTTGTAGTCACAGAAGTCATAGGATAGCTCAAAACTTTTAATTCTTAATGATACTTGATTGAATACTCAATATTGCCCTCCCTAGATTCAAGAAGGTGGCAGAATTTCCAGTTACAGGCCTCTTCAAAGCTAAAACACATGGCTAAAAACACGTAAATGGAGTGGTACTGCTGAAATCATGCCTAGTGTCTTCACAGCGTTGAAAAATCTTCCACAATTCTTCCAGATTCTATCAGTCCTGATACAAAACTTAGAATGCAGCCAAGCCTTGTCAGCGTACTTAAGCAATTATTTCGCTTTACTAACAAAGTTACTGTTTTGGTAAGGTGTGTGATTTTCAGACAGAAAGCTTTAATGACATGATACACTACACACTCATCTCAGCACAACCCTGATACAAGATATGTCAACTACCCTGAGGAAACGAAGCATGCCAACAGAAATGTTCTTGCACTGGGCCAAATTGAAGGTAGGGAATGATGTGGTTTGATTAAAAAGTACATATAACAGTTTCTAATAGTTACACAAAGCCTAAGATGACTTAAAAGCTAACAATTGCTGTAAACAATCCTGATTTTAAAAATCCTCTTATTATAAAGTTTTTATATATATATCAAAGCAGTTAACATTCCTACCTTAGCCAAAAACTACTTGGATTTCTACCTTCACATGCTAAAACATAAAAATTAATCAAACAGAATTATTGGAACATTCAGATTTTCATTAATTTATGATAAACCTTCACTCCTTTACACAGCATATCCATTAAATGCTTCTGCACTCCCTCGGTAACGTGTGCTGAAAAGCCAGTTCCAGGGGGATAAGACTTCCTCAACCTCTGCTCCTGACGCAATGCACTTAGTTCTTAGATTAATTCAGCAGAACCCAGCGTTTGTTTGTTCAATCAGTTCCCAGATGTTTGCACGCTCACACAGTTGGGATACGCACAACACTAAGTGGACATATTGAAGTGCTTAGCAAGGAAATCAAGAAGAAGATGAAAAAAAAGTCAGGCAGAGAAAAGGAAAAATCTGTTGCCTTCACCCGACAGATTTGGTTCCTGTCTTGACAGAGCCTTCTGTCTCTTTATGTTGTGACAGAAAGGTGGTATTTCTGTACACAGCATCATGACAGGCAATTACACTGTAGTAAATAATCTCAAATTCCATCTATTTCCTGAACTAATTCCCCGCTTGGCATCCATTACCTAATCAGTTTCCACTTAGATGAGATTAACACCTTCCTTAACATCTTCTATCTAGCATCACTATACTGATAAGACAGATGCTTAAAACTGTGCATTCTTCACTCCTGAAAATTAGCTGGTACTTAATAGCAAGGTCAGATATTTCTCAGCAGTTGCAAAGGTGTGCTTTAAAATAACAAATGTAACACTTTTAACATGACATTTATCTGCTGAAAGTTTTGGGAGAACCCAAATGACCTTTCTGCTGAAATGTGTGTTATATCCTCCACATCCCTCCTCGGTAGTTACAAATGTAATAACCTTTGCAGTATGCCCATCACCAGTGTAAACCCGTAACTGCAAATCATTACACACCTTCAAAAAACCAATTATAAACCATACCTGACTTAGCAGCTGTCCATGAAAAACGTTGTTAACCACATTCAAAACCTGTTTTATAAGTTTTCTTTGAGAAGCAGGGATAAGAGCTGGGTATCTGGTCCCTGTAGTCTCCAGCTCCTGCTGCACTTTATCCAAAAGTTCACAGAGGAATTCCTGAGCATCTTGTTGTGCATATCCTCTGAAGGCTGGAATTAGTCTCCACACAGAATGAAGCATGGCAAAAGGAGACACCAGCGCCCATTTGCCAGACCACATAACTTGGAACAGAGTATGCAGCTCATGACAGAGAGAAATATGCTTTGAACTTGGCTCCCTGGGCTGAATAAGTTCCATATTTCTACTTTTTGATGCTCCTCCGCTTAATCCAGAGGACAAACTTGGCCGCCTCGCAGAAGATGATCCCTTTACTTTCTCTCGGTTCTCGGTCACACGTAATGTTGAGGCAGCTATTGAAAGGTGTTTGGATGAAGATCTGGTTTTGCCACTGGTTGCCGTTGCCAGCAGTTCCTGAGTTTGGTTGAGATCAAGCTTTAAAAAGCATTCTCGAAAAATAAGTAAGTGACTTAATACCTGCAGGATAGAATTCATGTAGCACGTATTTCCCAGGTTCCTCAGTCCCGTTACCCCAGGAGTCACCGTGGGCCTTCGCTTAACCGGAGAGTCACTTATTTTTTTCAATCTTACTCCATCTGAGGTATAGGTTTTTCCCAACTCTGCCTCAGATTCCACATCCTGCAACGTTCTTTGCGGGCAGGGTGCTGCTTCTGAGGACATTCTAATCTGATTTTGTAAACGACTACTCTTTCTTGGAGGCATCTTTTCCATCTCTGCTTTCAACTCACGCTTTCGTTCTTCCCTCCTCTTCCTGGCTCTGACCCTTCTTTCCTCTGCTTCTTCCTGAAGCCTTTCCTCTTCCAAAATCTTTTTCCCGGTAGGTGTCAACTCAAGCCAAGCTCTGAATATCTTGCCCAGGAAGGCACGCCGCCGGTGCCAGAGAGCTGTGAACATGCGATCTTCGTTCCGAAGCAAGGCTTGGGCACCACCGTGTGCAAGGTACGAATCGTCGCTGGTACCCATGGAACGCAAAGTCCTCCCGCTTCGAGTCGTGCACTCATAGTTTTGGCTCTTGATTGCACTCAACGTACTTCGCAACAGTTTCAAATCACCGGTTGCGTTATCGTTCAGGACGTAATCGTCGCACAGGTAACAGAACACGTACAGCTCGTTTACTTCCAACGCCACCGGGTGACTGCTCTCCTGAAAGTGCTTTAGTGCATGTTCTTCGATGTACCTTCCGCACGCCACGTGTGAGCAGCTGAGGCACGCCCACACCGACTCCGTGGTGTTGCAGTCCACGCAGTGCCACTTCTGAGGGTTCAGAATGGAGTGATCCTGGGCCAGCCGCAGGCGCCCTATGTGCTTACACTTATCCATTGTTATAGCTGGAATCGCAGAGATACGCTGGCAAAACACATCATCCAAACTATCTTCTTTCCATGATATTTCAATCTGCAACTACAAAACAAGAAGTTGTGTTACAGCTCATGAACACCCAACTGTGTCACTTTTACAGGTGTCCGTGTACCAAATGCATATTTGAGGTTAAGGTGATGATCACCACCCAGCTGCATCCCACCAAACACATACAGGCAGGCAGGCATGTGGAGCCACAGCAGTTTGAGACTCTGCCTCAATGGTCTGAACACCACCACTGTTATATTCCAAGTAACCTCTGGCTCAGGACAGAAGCAAACTACTTATGCTTTACCCTGGAGCCGTTTTTTAATAAGGAGCATTGATGTAGTTACAAGACACTGGTACAGAATTTGGATACAAACACAACTTAAAATGGGACAGGCTGCCCAGAGAAGCTGTAGGTGCCCTGTCCCTCCAAGTATTAATTCAAGATCAGGTGGGGTGGGGCTCTGACAAATCTCATCTAGTGGAAAATGCCCCTGCCCATGGCAGGGGATTGGACTAGATCATCTTTAAAGGACCTTTCCTATTCAAAGCATTCTATGGTTCTAAAACACTACTACTATTTCTGTCCCTAAGCTTACAGGTGCAGAAGTGCAAAGTTCACTTACATTTATTATGTTTACGCAGTTCAGACAAACAAGGCTTTATACAATTCAAACCCTTAATTAAACTACACCGTTCATTAAATCACTGCATCTTTGTGCTCAGGCAGCAAACCATTGTACCAGAGTTTTCTACAGTAATGCACTTTCAGTAGGTACATTTTGACGTGTCATCTTAACACCCTTGAAAGAGAGTGACCTGAAAAGCAGAGCTTCAGAACTTCATAAGACAAATATCATAAGAAATCAACTTCAGCAGCTGCAAACTTTATAAAGACCGACATTTTTAACATCTTTCTAATCCACAACTTCACAAAAAACATTTACAAATTTGGCTAGCACTGGCTAAATTTACTCTGGAGTTTTCTCCAGTGTGTAGTCAGTGCACTGAAGAATTTCAGATGCCATGACCACTGGGTACCCAATTCAGTAATTCCCGGGTGGAGAACCAGCCAAAGTGTATTAAGGGAGATCAAGATCCCTTGTGTGCTATTGTCAACAGATCACAAAAATAACAGCTTGATGAACTTTTTCAGCTCCCTGGCATCCATAGCTTTCATTCCCTCTAAAAGGCAGTCTATTTCCAAGCTGCTAATGGGATTATTTTACAAATAGTTCTGCATCCTGAGTTTGATTTTTATGCTGCCTTTAAGACCTTGAGCCCTATCCCATGTTTTGTCCTAGTCTGACAATCTGTTTTCCCCTACAAAGCCGAGCTTTTCTAACACTGATAAAATTCACATACATTTCAGAGGTGAACTAGGTATGTTAATTTTTCCTGGAGTACAAAAGTAATTCCTATGTAAACCGTGCTGCAAGAATTAAACACAGTAGTTGGTATTTTGAGAGACAAGACTCATCTTTGTGGTTTTGGGCTAAGAGAAACAGATTCTCCTGCATCACATACTAGCAATGGTCCTCTCCAGCAGGCCAGAAAAGGACACTAAATCTTGCCCTCCCCCAGGGCTGTTGCACAGAGCCATGCTGTCAGTCAAGAGTCTGACAAGTGGACCCTTTCTGGTTTTGTTCAAACTCACTGTGCAACCGCTGTGCCTTATTTTCCTTTCTTTTTAATATCACATGGTCAGAAATTGTGTTCCTCTCCATTTAAAAAAATACTACCAAGAGGGCAACTACTTACATTCCTGAATGTAAGCAGGTATTGGACTGAAGACAAAAGCAGTCAGTCTACTGATTCCATGATGACCAGTGTGTAAACCAGGGTTGCACAATCAAGCTCTTCATGCAAAAGCAACACAATTCTACGAAAGCACAAGATCAGAGCCTTGAAGAGAAAAACCTAAAACCCCAGCTCCCCCACCAGTAACTGAGACAGCATGACATTTTCCCACCTACATCGATGTGGGGGTGGAAGGGGGAGGGGAAGGAAACATCTTGGCATGGGAGAGGTCTTTCTTTGAAGAAAATTTGAAGAAATCAAAATGCAGAGTTTGGTAAAAAAGACAGAAATATCCGAAAAGGCTGCAAAAAAACTGAGAAAACTCCAGCTGAATGTCAAGAAGCCCACTGCCAGCATGAATGTTTTAAGATGTGGAGCACTGAAATATCGAGGCTACGAGTCACAAAATTTAAAAACCTTACCTTAGAAGCAAGACTTGGCACAGTAAAATAGCTTGGGGAAAGAAGAGGAGCGAAGTGACAGATAATGGTGGAAGAAACCTAAAAAATCCTGCAAACTCATTCCTACACCTACTACGAAGCAACAGCTGGAATAAAATAATAGTACGAGCAAATGCTCCAAAGTTCAAATTCCCTAAAGAAAGTTATTCAGCACTGGTTTCTGCATTCTTCTCTCCCCGAGGTTCAGTTCTGTGCATACACACAAAGAAACTGTGAATTAGTTGACCAGCACTTCACAGATCAAGCCCCATTGTGTTCTTAGCACAGACCTGAACTGAAGTAATAAGTAAAATAACAATTATTAACATACCGAAGCGCGCTACTGAAAGCTTTTTGATGGCTGGGAAAATATAGATACACAAAAGCCTTTTCTTGTGCCAGTTTCACAAGCTAGAAATAAAGAGATCCAGAGTAATTTTTTTTTTCCCTTGAAACATATTTGAACCTTAGTGACGTGCTCATTAGTTTCACTAAATAATGGCCGGCAAGATGTATTTTCAGGTAACTCATGAGCTGAAAAAGTACTCAATGTCAAAACCCAACAACTTAGAAGCCAAGAAAACAGATCTTTTCGTTCCACTTGTGTTCCATGTAAACAAGGTATCACAGTTAAGCTTCACAGATGACAAAATTTTCAACCAGCAACTCTAAACATAAACAGAAGGAAATCTTTTCCCCTTAGTCACTACTTTCGTAATTAATTGCCTGCATCGTAAATGAAAAAACAAAGTCTACCTCAAGAGTTTGACTAGAAATGCAGCGCACAGTTTTATCAATATATATATATATATA
>WBNH01003699.1:7260-17360 GCA_013401255.1 Urocolius indicus | reverse complement strand
TGGAGCTGAGGCAGAACTGTTTCCCTGAGAGGGTTGTCAGCCCCTGTGCCAGGCTGCCCAGGGAGCTGGGGCAGTGCCCAGCCCTGGAGGGATCCCAAAGCCGTGGGGCTGAGGTGCTGAGGGCTGTGGGTCAGTGCTGGGCTGGGCAGGGGGAGGGCAGGGCAAGGCTGGGACCTGATGACCTCAAAAGGTTATTTTTTCCAACCAAAATGATTCTGTGAAAGGCAGCCAGTGCTTGGGTGACTTTGCTGTACAAAGGAAGAATATTTGAGGGGAGCACCATGAAAAACCCAACCCCAAAGCCTTTGTTGTCAGCAGCTTTTGCCAGGAACAGGAGATGTGCTTCACTTTGGGGAGAAGCTGCAGAAGCCTGACAGGACTGATCCCACTCCCCTACACACAGCCCCAGCCACAGCTGCTCACTTCAGGGCATCCCCCAAACAGCAGCAGGATGGAATGGGGTAGGAGGAGCAAGCTCTGAGGCCCTGAAATCAGCAGTGCTTGCAGTGGAACACGCTCCCCCCAGAGCCAAAGGGATCATAAACCACAGGGACCTTCCACCTGCAGCTCCTCTGGGGAACGCACAGGACTTGGCCAAGCCCTAATCCCTTTTCATGTTTAATACAGAAGCCTCCTCCTGACAAAAAGAAGCATTTTTACAAAGCAAAAAATGCACACTCCCAGCTCTAAAAGGCAGCAGACAGCTGTGATCAAAGGGAAAACAAACCCTCCCCTCTCACAGCAAACCCACACCGAGGATGGAAACAAACCCTGGTGTTTCATCAGAGGACTCGAGGCAAACACGAGGCTCAGCAAGAAGGGAAAAGGAGAGAAAGGAGTTGCTCACAGTGGTGGGCTGTGGGCTGCAGCCCTGGGCAGGGAGCTGGGCACTCACCTGAGCGTGCTTGGCTCGCAGCTTGTTGAGGATGTTGGTGGCATCGAAGCCGGCGTTGTCACACAGCTGCCGGGGGATGATCTCCAGGGCCTTGGCGTAGGCCCCGATCAGCAGCTGCTGCTTCCCTGGAATGGTCCTGGAATAGTCCCTGAGGTACTTGGAAAGTTCCATCTCTATGGCACCACCACCAGCAACAACTGAGTCGTTCTGGGAAGGAGGAGAATAGGGATGGAGGCTTTGCTGCACGTCAGGGTGATGCAGAATAACCCAAGCTCAGGCAGCTCCAGGCTGGGGCAGAGGGATGGAAACTGCTGCAGGGAAAGGGCCTGGGGGGGTTGGTGCCAGAGGCTGAACAGGAGCCAGCAGCGTGCCCAGGGGGGCAAGAAGGCCAAGGGCATCCTGACTGGGATCAGCACTGGGGTGGCAGCAGGAGCAGGGCAGGGATTGTCCCCTGTGCTGGGCCCTGGGGAGGCTGCAGCTCCAGGGCTGTGCTCAGTGCTGGGCCCCTCACTCACTGCCACAGGGACACTGAGGGGCTGCAGCGTGGCCAGAGCCGGGCACAGAGCTGGGGAAGGGGCTGGAGCACAAGGGTGCTGGGGAGGGGCTGAGGGAATGAATGGGGGTGTTGAGGCTGGAGAAGAGGAGCCTGAGGGCAGACAGGAGCACTCTCTGACACTCCCTCACAGGAGGCTGCAGGGAGCTGGGGGTCGGTCCCTTCTCCCAAGTAACAAGTGACAGGACATGAGGAAAAGGGCTCCAGTTGCCCCAGGGGAGGTTGAGGCTGGAGCTGAGGCAGAACTGTTTCCCTGAGAGGGGTGTCAGCCCCTGTGCCAGGCTGCCCAGGGAGCTGGGGCAGTGCCCAGCCCTGGAGGGATCCCAAAGCCATGGAGCTGTGGCTGAGGGCTGTGTGTCACTGGTGGCTGTGGCAGTGCTGGGGGAATGGTTGGATCTGATGAGTTTAAAGGGTTTTTCCAACCTCAACTGTTCTGTGAAACAGGCCAAGAACCTCCAGTGGCTGCTTCCAGCAGCTCTTCCCAGCTGTGCACACAGTAAGTGGGTGGTTTGGGGAAGATGCAGCAAGGAAGGACAGCCAAGCACAGCCCCTCTGTGCTGGGCCAGTTTCCCCTCCCTTCTGCACACCACTCCAAATTGAGGATGGTTGATGGTTGCAGCAGCACGTGGCAGCCAAGCTCTGCTGTCTTTCCCCCCCCCTCTCCCTGTTTCAGTTGGAAGATCAGGAGCAAAGAGTTCCAAAAATCTTGACATGCTTCTTCCCATCCCCTCAGGGCACTCAAAGCTCTTATAACCAGAAACCACTCATGAGCACATTGTTCTGCATAACCAAGAAACACCCAGAGCTGGGCAGCATCAGTCACATCCACACAGCCTCACAGCTCACACACACACACAGCCTCAGCCCCCCTCTCTGTGCTTCCAGCCCACCCTGACAGCCCAGGGACAGCCACTCCCTCACACTGCTCACCAAGAGAAGACACAACTGGCTTTAGCAGGTGCTGACACACATGTGGGATCAACCCAACTACTCAAATCTACTCAAGATCTACCCGGAAACCCAGAATCTCGTGTTCCCTTTCAGAAGCAGCTGTTCACAGAGCACAGCAGAGCCCAGCAAGCACCAGTTAGGACTCTACTAGAGAAAGCAAAACCCAAGAGTGCCTGAAAAGCAGCTGGGAATGCTTTCAGCCAAGGAACAGCACTGGAGTTAATCAATGTGATGGCACCAGGCTGTGAGCTCCTGAGAGGCCTCAAGCCACGTGCTGCTTGCTGTGTGAAAGGCTTTCCAGGAAGTGTTACAGCCGTGCCAAATCCCCTGAGCAACCCCAGTGCCATCCTTTGCCAGTCCTTACCTTGATTGCTCTCCTGACTATCATGATGGCATCGTGCAGGGATCGTTCTGTCTCCTCCATGAACTGCTCTGCCCCTCCCCGTAGGATTATCGTGCAAGTCTTGGCCTTGGGGCAGCCTGTGAAGAAGTTGTACCTGCCAAAAACACAGCAGGAGGAGAGGTTGCAGTGATGAAGCAGCAGTGCTGCTGCTCAACAGGCTTCACACTGATACAACAGCGTGGGAAGGGAGAAGTTCCTCCCAAGCCAGATGCATGAAGCTGTTTCACCCTGCCCCTCTGAGCCCTGGGGCTGTACAAGTGAAACTCAAGGTGCCCCAGGGAAATCCTCCCTCTCCATGCTGTGAGGGGTTTTGGGCCAAGCTGATGCTCCCATTTCCACCCAGCAGGAAGGCAACAGATGTTTGCTCAGAGCCTCAGAGAGGAGCAATGGGCAGAACCCCACTGTGCAACATCCAGAGCTTCATCTGCACTGACAGCAAAGGCCGGTGGGACTGCAGCCAAGAGCCACCAGCAGCCCCTGAAGGACTCTGAGGCTTGTAAGTTAGAGGTGAGAGAACACCACTGTGCTTTCTACAGGGCATTGGGGAATAAATGCAGGTAAGTATTTAGAAGAGGCAATATTTAGATGAGAGGTTACTCCTGAACCCTTCCTTCAGCCTCATAAAAAGCAGCAATAACACAATCTGTTCACACCATCACCTCGATAGACTCCTCAAAGCTGATGACACTTAGACCCACACTTTCCAAGCTGGGGTGTCTCTGCAGGACTGAGGGTTCCCTGACAGTGTTATTTTCTTACCTCTCTCCTCCAATCTGAGTCTCCTCAAAGAGTTCACATCGGCCCAGAACATCATCTGACAGGGCATTGACACTGGTCTGGATGGACCCACCACAGGCCTGCAGGGAGAGGAGATGCAGTGCTGTTACCAACACAGACCAATTGTACAAGGATAAACCAACCCAGCAGGTCAGAGAATCACAGATGATGGGGTTGGAAGGGACCTTTAGAGATCATCCAGTCCAACCCCCCTGCAGAAGCAGGTTCACCTAGATCAGGTGGCACAGGAACATGTCTAGGTGGGTGTTGAAGACCTCCAAGGACTTCACAATCCCTCTGGGCAGCCTGTGCCAGGGATCCCTCACCCTCACAAGAAGTTCTTTGATCCTCAGGTGAGGGAGCCCTGGCCCAGGCTGCCCAGGGAGGGTGTGGAGGCTCCTTCTCTGAGGTCTCCAAAACCCACCTGGACGAGTTCCTGTGTGACCTGATCTAGGTGAATCTGCGTCTGCAGGGGGGGTTGGACTGGATGGGGTCTAAAGGGCCCTTCCAACCCCCACCATTGTATAATAACAACATCAGAGAGACAAAAAAGAGCAGAGCAGGTGCAACCAGTGTGTGACTGTTCATCCCATCAGGAAGAGCTTTGTCACTGGGTGCCAACTCCACACAATAACCACACAAAGCCAAAGCGAGTTGATTTCCATTTACACATCTTTGCAAAGAGCAGTTTGTTCAGGTCACCCAGTGCTGCCTGTGTTAAGAATGACCAGGCTGGCACTGTTAAACCTACAAGCAAGTGTGTTTCCTATGCACTGAGGCCTCTCACCATCATGGTTCGTTTGAGATCCTCCTCAGGGACACGGCCAGCACAGAACATGTCTCTGTCTGCGAAGTACTGCGTGGCCACATCACCAATGGGGAGCTTGGACAGCACAACTTTGGCTCCTGACTTGTGGATTTTATCCAGTTTGTCATACAAGATGTTCCACTCTGCATCCACGATGGCTTGGTAATCCTGGCAAGGAGGAGACAAGGAGGGATAAGTGGTATAAAGGATTGCCTGTGCCACCCTGTAGCCCTGGCCAAGGGAGAGTCTGTGAAACACCAGCAGCAGGGACACTGCTCGGTGCTGCCCTGGCACACAAATGCTGCCCAGCACTCCCAGCTCACCTCAGCTCACTCTGAGTCCTGTGTGTTCAAATGCTTCCAGCAGCAGAACTGATAAAGGTGCTGAATGAACTGAGAGGAGGCAACAGCTCAAGAGAGCACAAGGGGGGGGGATGAAGGGGTTAATATTTCCATCAGTGGTCTGGACAAGCATGTCAAGGGCACCCTCAGTCAGTTGTCAGAGGACACCAAGCTGGGTGGGAGGGTTGATCTGTGTGAGGGCAGGAAGGGGCTGCAGAGGGTTCTGGGCAGGCTGGAGCCATGGGCTGAGGGCAATGGGATGAGGCTGAACAAGGCAATGGCCAAGGAGCTTGGGCCACCCCAAGGCCAGGCAGCTCCAGGCTGGGGCAGAGGGATGGAAACTGCTGCAGGGAAAGGAACTGGGGGGGTTGGTGCCAGAGGCTGAACAGGAGCCAGCAGCGTGCCCAGGGGGGCAAGAAGGCCAAGGGCATCCTGGCTGGGATCAGCACTGGAGTGGCAGCAGGAGCAGGGCAGGGATTGTCCCCTGTGCTGGGCCCTGGGGAGGCTGCAGCTCCAGGGCTGTGTTCAGTGCTGGGCCCCTCACTCACTGCCACAGGGACACTGAGGGGCTGCAGCGTGGCCAGAGCCGGGCACAGAGCTGGGGAAGGGGCTGGATGGAGCACAAGGGTGCTGGGGAGGGGCTGAGGGAATGAATGGGGGTGTTGAGGCTGGAGAAGAGGAGCCTGAGGGGAGACAGGAACCCTCTCTGACGCTCCCTCACAGGAGGCTGTAGGGAGCTGGGGGTCAGGCTCAACTCTCAAGCAACAAGTCACATGAAAAGAGGAAACAACCTCAAGCTGCCCCAGGGAAGGTTTAGACTGCAGATGAGGAGCAATTTCTTCCCTGACCCTGTGCCAGGCTGCCCAGAGAGGTGGTGGAATCCCCATCCCTGGAGGGATCCCGAAGCCCTGGAGCTGTGGCTGGGTCAGTGGTGCCTGTGGCAGAGCTGGGTGAGTGGCTGGACTTGATGAACTTAAAGGGCTTTTGCAACCTCAACCATTCTGTGATTCTATTCCGTGGCAGTGGTGTCTGGGAGGTGTTTACAGAACTGCACATGAATGTTGAGGTGAACAGACTGACAGTTACCTACAGAGGTAAAACAGACTGTCCGAAACCTCAAGGCTTTACCTCTGTGCTGAGGCTTCAGGAGCCTGTAGTGCTCCAGCTGCCAGTGAAACACTGCCCCAGGCAGCTGGGAAAGGTTTCAAAAGCACACAGCAATGGCACACACAGCAGCCCACTGCACCAGAAAAGTCCATCCTGTTCACCACACAGAGAGGGGAACTTGAGGGAAACGATGATGAAGACCAAGGACGGCCAAGACTCCAAAAAGCAAAGCAAAAGGAGATGCTGAACATCACAATTAGGCAGGAACTAAATGCAGGTGACTTTGCAGAGGCTTTTCCAGCACTTAAAGCTTGATAAGCTTTCCTTGGCAGGCTACTTATCAGCTGACAACTCCTCACAGCATAACTGAGGCCCAGTGACTGGGCAGAAACGTGCTCTAAAGCTGCTGTAGTTCTGTCTGTCAGCTGGGGCAGGATAACCCACCAGTGACTCTCAGGTGGGGAAGGACGTGCAGCAGGCATTTATCCCTCTGGCTCTTAAGCAAGCAGCACATGTGGCAGAGGCAGGAGGAAGCAGGACAGCTTTCCCTTTGAGCTCTTACCTCCACGGTGTTCACTCTGACCTCAGCGTTGTCCTTCTCAGCTTTGAGCTCCAGCTCCACGTTGAGCAACGCGATTTTGGGAGCCTGATACTTCTTGGGCTGCATCTCAAAGCCAGCGTAGGAGAATGTCTTCTTAAAGGCAACCCCAGCCACCAGCTGAGAGTCCTTGGAGACAGGGATCTGTGTTAGGCTCAGCCACCCTGAGCTTTGCTCAAGCAGGGTTAATAACTGCCAGGAGCCTCCTTGTTTCCAGGGCCCTCATTTACACAGCTCTGCCCCCCATCAGCTGTCTCCTTTCATTAACCCTCCTCTAGAGAAAAGCAGCAGCAAAGATTTTCTTCTCTCTCTTCACAAAACCAGCTTCTGGCACTTCCTTTCTACCCCTCAAGACACCACAGACAACCTGAAGATCAAGGGATGGAGCAATCTGTTCTCTCTCTGATGTCTTTCCCATTCCTAGCCTTTGAAGATGGATGCTTCTCTCATCCACAGCCACACACTTGGATCGTTGGGTGGGGGGGGTTTTTTTTTGGCCTTGGTTTGGTTTTCCCAGCTCCATCATCACCTCCAGGATTGTTTTGCAGCAGGACTGCCTTGCCTGACCCTGTCTGCTGAAGTGAACTTCATGGCTGGGAGTGAAATCATCATCTACATCTCTTAGTCCACAAGCATCTAACGAGGCACTACAGACCCTGCCCAGCCCCTGAGGCCCAGAGGATCCCTGTCCCTCCTGAGCCAGGACAAGCACAGACCTTCTCTGCTCTGACAGGGTGAGATGGCCCAGGATCTCTCACAAGCCAAGCCTCAAAAGCACTGTGCTAAAATTATTTGCCCCATTCTCCTCCAGAGTCCCCGGGGAGTCTGACAGGGGAATATAAAGGCCAAACAACTCAGAGGAGGGAGAGATGCTTTCATCCAGAATGGGAGACAGCAGCCTCCCCCAGGGGAGCAATTCTGCAGCTTCAGAACAGCAGCAGGCCAGGCCACCACAACAACAGATGCTGTAATGCTCCTAATTCACTAAATGAGTTGTCTGGGCATGATAATGGTGTAATTATAATGCCTCTTTCTCAATGGAAATGCTCATGCAGAGTGTTTACAGCCAGTAACACTCACAGAATACTAATTCACAGAGACTGTGGTGGGCTTTACATTGCAGCAGCAGGATCCTAAGTGACAGGTCAAAGCTCCACAGAAGAGAACATGGACAAACCAGCTCTTCCACAGCCTAAGAACAAGCCCCTGTCACACTCCTGTGCATGAGAGATAGAACCAGGCAGCCCATCCACCCTGCCCAGCACTACATCAGCTGCTTTCACAACCTTTCCTTTGCACCTTCCCCCCAGCCAGTGCTCATGCACACAAGCAGGATTGGATGGCTTTTGTGTTTCAGAAGCAACAGACTTCCCACCACCTCACTTCCCCCCACCCCAATCACTACTTGCAGAGATATAAAGGGAATTAGCACAAGGAACAAGATTGGCTGCAGAGGGAGCTGAGGTCAGAGTGTATCTGCCTCAGATTCTCTACCTACAGAAAAGAAATGCATCCTTACTAAGCATCTGCCTCACAGAGGCTTTGGCAATTCAAGAGGAAGCATCAAGCCAGGCTGCCATCTCTGCTAGAGTCAACCCACCCAAGGAGCTGCCTCTGTCCTCTAATTACACAACAGGCTCTGACAGAACTTACTTCCAAAGCACCTCCTTGCACTTTCTTGATTCCAATCATTTTGAGCTGCAACAAGTCATCCAACATCATGACAGCATCTACAACCATCTTGGAGAAGAACTCCTTGCTCTGGGAGATGAGTTTAGAGCTCAGGGCTGTGGCTGCACATTTCTCCAGCAGGCTTCTCTGCTCACTGGGAGAAAGGAAGAAAGCAAAACCAAGGTCTTGGTCACTTGCTGATTCTTTTTCACGTGCTCACATGGTGAATGGGATGATGAATCCAGCCTGGAAGAGGTAAAGATCAGCTCCCTGCTGTCGATGGGGCAAGTGAAGCACAGATGGCAACGTTCAGACTGTTAAAGCACAATTCTCCCCTTTAAAGGTGTGAGGAGGCTGGAGCCAGGCTGTGCTCAGTGATGGCCAGTGACAGGACAAGGGGCAACAGGTATAAACTGGAACAGAAGAGGTTCCAAAGAAACACAAGGAAGAATTCCTTCCCCGTTGAGGTGAGGGAGCACTGGCAGGGGCTGCCCAGATGGGCTGTGGAGGCTCCTTCTCTGGAGACATCCCAACCCAGCTGGATGAGTTCCTGTGTGCCCTGCTCTAGGTGCTGCTGCTCTGGCAGGGGGGTTGCACTGGATGAGCTTTCCAGCTCCCTTCTAATCCTTGAGATTCTGTGAATTCTTCCTTTTAGAGCTGAAGAATCAGCCCAGTGCTGCCCAGGTCAGGGCTGGCTCTTAGTCACCTCAGGCCCAAGCCAGAGAGCAGAGCTCAGCATCCTCTCCCTTCACTCAAAGGCAGGAAGAAGTTCCTGAAACCCTCTAAAAGTGGCACATTCTCTAAAGTCTTAAGTCAGAGAACAAATGCCCTAAAGAGAGAGGAAGAGACTAGGGACACCAGAGAAATATGGAGCCAGCTCCCAGGCTCTATCACTGAGCTACTGCTGACCATCAGAACTGCTGCATCTCACATCCCAGGACACAGAACCTACAGCCTGGTTTGGCTGAGATGGTTGTGCACTTCCACTTGAACTTTTTACTGCAGGTATGAGGAAGGTCAGATCAAAGAGACAAGAGCTCCAAATGCAAGGAGAAAGTAAACTGTGGTGTTCTCAGCACAGCTGAAGGGATCATTCCCATTCTAACTGCACATATTCTGCAGCTGCAGAGTGGTCTGATTTTCAAAGCACTGAGCATTTCACACTGCCACTGATTCTAAGTCTCCATCATCACTGGTGAAAAGAAATCAGGCCACCTATTTTGGCTCCCACACACTGAAGGACACTGGCCTACCTACTTTGCTGCAGCCCAAGCAAGAGCAGGGCAGCTCTTCCCAAGGAGGAGGAAACTAAAAACACAACAGACCAATCACCCCACTGTGAGGCCAAAGCTGCTCAGCCCAACCTTGAGACCTCAGCCAGACTCACAGCAGAAGCCTGAAACACTCCCATACCCCCTAACAGAAGCCCCAACTGCACAAGCAGGTCACCTGCAAGGGAAACTTACTCTTTATCTTCCTTCTTCACGGTAACAGCAATGTCTTTGATCTTGTTTACAGCCTGTGAAAACACAAGCCAACAGCTGGATTAATGATTCATGCTCGTAACCTGATCCAATCTCCAACTTCTCCCTTTGTATTTCGTCTCATCTTTTATTCCCTGCTTCAACATTATTCAAGCTTCAAGCATTGAAGCTGTTGCACCCCTTGCAGCACAGTAAGAGACACACCAATACAGAATTGTAGAACAGTGGGGGCTGGAAGGGATCTTTTGAGATATCCAGTTCAATCCCTCTGCTAAAGCAGCTCCGACAGGAACGTGTCGAGGTGGGTTTGGAAACCTCCTGAGAAGGAGCCTCCACACCCTCCCTGGGCAGCCTGGGCCAGGGCTCCCTCCCCTCAGCACCACAAGTTTCTTCTTTGGGTTAGGTGGAACTTTTGCTGTTCCAGCTTCCATCCCATCACCCCTTGTCCTGGCACTGGATACAACAGGAAAAAAAAGTGCTGCCCCAACCTCCTGACACCCATCAGTGAGATA
>WBNH01003695.1:1032-31246 GCA_013401255.1 Urocolius indicus | reverse complement strand
CAGAGTAGAGGGAGAGGAGAATGAGTACTCATAGTATAGTGTTAACAGTAGTTTTTTTGTACGTCTTTACCTTTTTATAAATGAAGAAACTACAGTCTATTAATGTGGTGCAAATAGATACCCTACAGCAGTTATATAAACAAAATCATCTTAAAAAAGGATTCTGACCATCAAGTCAGAACAAACAAACTAAATAGTTGCTTTGTTAAATATTTGTTGGCTACTTCTTGGTTAAATATTTATATTTTAATAAAAATCTTCAAAGCATTTTGAGTAGAAGGATTGTAAATAGGGGCAATAAAATATATTATTTGCTAAGAGCTTAACGTTAAGGACTTCCACAAGACTCACAAGAATCTTCGTTCAATGAGGAAAGATGAACATTAAATAAATTAATTTTTCTGAGAAACAAAAGAAGATGTTACTGCAAACCTTAAACAAAAAAAATAATTTTAAAATTGAATTCAAGGATTTTTTTCACATTCAAACAAACTAGAAATAAAACATACATAAAATATAGGGTTACTGAAGTACACTAGAACTTCAGATTATCATTTGGGATATTAAGAAAATATATATCCTGGGATGGACTGTAATAGCTGTAACTAGTCAAGAAAGCACTTCAGTCAGCATTCTTTTCTGTGTGTGGTTTTCAAGAAGTTCTATATCCTTTTCCACTGGTCCTATCAGTTGAAGATATTTTTTCATATGCAAAGTATTCTGTTGACTATGTTGAAAAATAATTGATACTACCTTACAACATCTTGAAAAAAAAAAAAATGGAAATCATAAACTGTGCCTCAGAAGTACAAATGATGATTAGAGAAGAGGAACAATAGGCAGAATCACTGCTATCCATAGCATGTCTTGCCCAGCACAGCTGTCTTTTGAGTCAGATTAGGAGGAAATTAAGTGTAAAGTTACATCACTTTCCTGCTGGGATCCAAACAAAAATGTGAACTGTAACTGCTGATAAGGCCTCACCAAACTCCTTAAAGTCCAGTACACATGCAGAGATCCAGAAGGCAAGAAAACATGCCTCAATATTCCTTGTAGAAACATAGCTTTAATTCCTACACATCAATCTTATTTTCTAAAAAATGGGAAAAAAAAAAAGATTAATAAAATCATGTCATTTGCTTGTTTGCTCTTCATTTACTAATTAATGTTAATCACTTTGGAAGGAAGTTTGAAAATAAGCATTTTTCTTAGATATTCCTGGATATACTTGACCTTTTTAATAGATCATAAAATAAAATGTAGTTACTCAATTTAAGAACTATGAATATTCATAGTATCTGCTTTTGGCAAATCACTTCAATATTTTTGCATGCTCAGTTGTGCCCTCTCTATATAATTTCTTTTCCTTAACAAAAAGATTTGCATCTAATTTTGAAATGCAATCTTTAATATGAGATTAGGTATAATAATAAGTTTCTATGAACAGCAAATATATGCACCACTTAGAACTGTTTATCACAGAATAGTTCTTCCAGTATATGGTTATTACCTAATTTAACTTATTTTAGCCAAGATTAGGAGCTAGTAATTAAAAAGTGTATCGTATGAGGACAATAGACTTCTAGTGTGCTTCTTAATATCGAATAAGCATTCAAACTCCAAACTAATTCACAGCAAACAGTGCTTCTCACTTGAGTCACCAGAAGCAATTGCTGCAGCACTTGGTTTTTCCAGTGAATTAGCATCAAACAATCTAGCAACTGAGTCCCACAAAAAATACACTAAATCACTACAAAAGCTGTCAAGGAACTAGCAAGTGTATTAAAACATTTTTCTATTCATGTCTAAAGGCTGATATTGGAACAGTTTCAAAATTATGAAAGAAAAAGAGGCCTCCAAACAGTGAGTCAAGAAGCAAGAAGGCAGACATCAATTAGGATAAGAACAGAATCAAAGCAAATTTGAGTTTCAGAACACTTGTTCCTACCTTGCTTTCCGGTAAAGTAACATTTTCCTTGGTTTTATTAAATGGGATAGATTGTAACTTTTCATTCAAAGATTGATCTAAAACACAAAACTGATTTATTTTTATGCACTAGTGCAGAAGAAAATGCACATTTTTCCTCCATCTTGATGTGAAGAATCATTTACATCTTTTTATTATTCATCATTTGCTTTTGTAAAACAAAGACTATGACGATAGCTTACTGATGAGCTTATAACATAGTGGTGATATTAGAAAGTCAGCAGGAAAAAGTGCTTTTCCATTAGACTGCTATAAGTAAATTCAGGTAAATCATATTTTGGAAAATGCAGTATGACGAGCCCTTGTGTAACTCTGAACTGCCACATGACGTTTGAAATCCAACTGTAAATGTAAGAAGTGTCAAAAACTAATGATGTGAAATGAGTGACAATTTCATTAATATTTTGATTTGACATAGCGTAATAGCCCATTATTTATTTTCAATATATGAATAATCTTTTTAACAAAGTATTCAGCACAAGCTTCTGTGGATCTTAAGCACAAACACAGTTTCTTTGATGTGTCAGGGATCACACTCTCAGTTGACTCAGATAAAGAAACAAACCATAAAACATCGGTATATTGTCATGACATATATATATTATTTTAAAATATATAAATATATATATATATCTCATTATGAGATATTTGGAATATCAAATTGTTTATGGAAAATGAATAAAAGTTAAAAAAAAAGATTAAACCTAGGAAATATATTTGTGTTTTCCAATGTGACCTATGTTTACCTTTAGAAACTTCCAAAAAAACACAATCTTTTCCACACAAATATTTCAAAATTAAGATATGTTATGATGTGTAAATTGTAAACAATCAACATTGACTGAATTACAGATAAAGTCTTAAAATGTTTATAAAGTTCTCACTAAAATTTGGGCATCTTCATCTTGCTCTTGAATAGTCTGCAAAGCCTTTGACGGATCCTCATCGTCTTCCTGAAGACTAAATTCATCATCCGTTGGAACCTGAATGAAATGTTTTAAAGTATTGATGTATTTTATACTTTTTTTTTCAGGCTTTAACCATTTCCACTCCTAGTAAAAGCACTGAAAATAATGTTGTTTTTGTTAAAGTAATGATCTCCCATAATTAAACAGAATTTATTTTTACTGATATATTCATGATAAATACACTGGAACATTTGAATAGACATTCCTGTATCTTTTTAAAAGTATTTAATGTTCAAATAGAAGTAAAACAAGTCAATTGACCCTAAATCTTGCCTTTAAAAATAAAGATGTGTCTAGTATCATTGCACTTCATAAAAGGAGATTCATATAATTGCTCTTAGGATGCTCTTGTGACTGATGAAGTAAAACAAAAGAATGAAACCTGAACACTCTATCATATATATCAGAAGATTATGAATTCAGTAAATTACCTCTTCAGACTGATAATCATCTTTGGAGTCATCCATTATGGTAAAATCTGCAGATTTTGTTAAGTTTGAAACAGCTGATACATATGGTGAGTTCCAACTTTTTTTTAGAAAGTACCATAAACCAACCACCTATAAATCTGCTATCACCACCTTTGCCCTTGTTTTTTTTTATGACCCAAGACTTCACATTTCCAAGGCCTCCTTCAGCCTTTAGGTGGACAACCCCAGCTACAGTGAAAAATGCACACATAGAGACAGAACTTAGATTCAAAGTTTTTATGACAGGTTTGAACTGGATCTATCAAAGTTAGAAGTCAAGCACTGCTCCGAATTAAACAGTAGCTAAATTCTGCTCTTGCTTAAGCAATCATCAGCTTTCATAGGGGTCCTATTGCACTGAGACTTCCACAGACTACACTTCTAAAACTAGCTTCATGCTCTCAGAGAATGACATTTTTTTTTTTAATCAAATTCAGATGTACAAGTTCGAACATGAACATCTGAGATCAAACAATGAATGCCTGAGGACCATTCACTGTAGTTGATAAAAGTGCCTTAATTACAACACAGCTACTATATAAAGATATGAAACTTTCACAATGTAAAAACTCGTTTGCAAATTATCTCCTAATGCTTTAGAGTCACGCTTTTCGTTAAAAATAACTACAAATGGTGTAAAATTATATCCAAATCAATATTTTTTTTCATCCACTAGCTCACAGCCCATGAAACTATAACTAAAACACTTTTAAGTAGATGTTCTGTTGACAGCCTCCCAGGAAATCAGTTAGCCTACAAATGACCCATGAAAATAAACCAGAAATTAGCTTCTGAGGAAAAGAAAGCTAGCAACTCAGTACTTCACATACAGAGAGAAAAAAACCAGAAAGATAAACAATGTTTCAGTTTTGCATCAAGTTTCCCTAATCTCAATGATACTGCTAAAAAAATAAATTAAAAAAAAAAAAAAAGCCTTTTGCCACTGTTACCACAGAACAATTCAAGACCCCAGCATCACAGCATGAACAAAACTGTCTGTCAAACAATAACCATGTCAAAGACTAACAGCTGACAATCATATCCACAAAAAGAGTAGCCACTGTTTGGTTTTTAGAAGTCTTTTTTAGAGGTTTGAAATAAAAGGTGGGAGATGTGTAAACAATAACAAAAAAAAAAATTAGAAAGTTGAGTGAATAAAGGGATAATTTGCAGTAATCAAGTTGAAGCATATTTGTGTACCTCCAATTGCATGATGACACTACACACCTGCTATAAAAATTGTATACATAAAGAGGAAACAGGCGTGAATGCTTCTTAAATCCTTCTACCTAGGCTTAGTGCAGGAAAGCAAATGCCTGTAATACATGTGCCCCCAAATTAACCTCCTCAAATATTGCATCACAGACAGCAAATGGGGAAGAACATAGGACTTGAATTCAAGTAATCACCTCTCTGAATCTCAAATTTTGATCTCTACAGAGATCCCACTTTCTATCTTAACTGGTGCTGGAATGTTTAATTCTAAAACTTAAACTATGCAGAAAGTCATCTCAAAAAACTATTCACTATTCTTACTTTTGGGGAAGGGGAAGGATGGAACTCCCAAACTCTTAAACAAGTCTAAATCTGTCCTCTGTCACACTAGAAGAAATCTAGATTAAGTCTTCTTTAATGACAAAGAAATTGTGCAGTTTAACAAACGTACCTCAGTACTACAGGACCATATGTGGGGACACCAAGGTAAACAATGAGAACCAAGATGCTTGTGTTGGGACATGACTTTCAAGAGGTCATCCAAGAGGCTCAAGACCATGATCAGGAACTCAGGCACATGGTTCCCTTCCATTTGTTAGCCTACTTCCCAGAAGGCTTTGGTCCTCTTCAGCGTCTGACAGCATTTTAATAAAGCATCTCCTAATTTCCTGACTTTGTTCTCAGAGGGTGAAAAGGTCACCTGAACTGCTGATAATGTAAGAAAAAGGGAGAAATAACAAAGCAGAAGGAAAGGGTTTTCTTTCTTTTCAAGAAGGATACTCACTGAAGACAAGTCAACCGTACAACACACAGTAATATTATCTGACTAGCTAATGTTCTAAAATGCCAGGCTTTTTAATTAGATTCAGGTAGCCTAGCACCAGCTAGATGACAACACATTCTGTCTTCAAAGCATGTGTCTTTAAAAAGTGTGATCATGTTTGTATAGTGTCAATACTTGGGTAAAACTTTTTTTGTATGAAGCAGGGGACAATTTCCATATATATAGTAATTCTGTGGTGTGGGAAAAAAAAATGGAAGATTGAAGAGGAGGACTGCAAACAAGCTCAAGCGACCTGCAGTTGAGGTCTCAAAAAATACATATATCAATGATCTTAATCGTTGTTTAGCCCTGTGTGCTTGGAAAGTAGAATATATCTTTTTAGATAACACAAGCCTATGTCTCGTAGGTGCCTCCACTCTATCTTTCTCAAGATTCTTGCCTTGCTGTAGGAAAGACCAAAGTACAATGGGACCAAAAAAACAAAAATCACGCCTGAAAAATTCAATCCAATTTACAGGTGAAAGCATCAGGTTCAAAGTCTTTGAGGTAAGGAGAATAAATTTGCTCTTGTCATTTTACCCATGGTTTCATGTCTGGTTTTGTGTCCTGTCTGTGTCAGTTCACACATATGCATACACTATGTATCTGCATACTTCTCTGGAAACTCTAAGATTCTTCATTAGCACACTTTATAGCATAGTATTTATCAACTTGAAATTAATTTAAATAAAGTATATTTAAATAAAATACTGTACCCAGCAACCTTTCCCACCACGTTTAGCAACTTGATCAAAGACTACTTTCCTAAAGTTACCTTTTGCATGATCCTTTCCCTGGATTTCAACTACTTCTTTCTGCATTTATGTAATATCTCAATGCAGATAGAAACATCACTGCAGTATGGCCTTGATAAGTAAACCACTTTCAAATACTGTGGTTTTTTTCCTGAATTTTCTTCTGCCCTGACCGTCCTTGTGATCCACTATGGTCTGAACTAGCGCATCACTGTAAACCCTGTGCAAAGAATAAAATGCTAATTTAAAAATCCAGGGCTTGGGGGGTTTTCCCTCTTTTAAAAGAAAAAACAAACAAAAAAATCATAGCCAGATGCACAATAAAACAGAGGAATTAACTTTTTTTAACTATTGTATTTTCCCAACAAACATTCATATTTTTAAACATGTCCTGATGCAGTACTTTTTAAAATGCACCACACACTGTGAACACAGTTCCAAGAAGGAAACTGAGGCACAAACTCCCAAAGAAAAATCTTCTACCCTTTTGTTTGTTTGTTTTTTGGAAAAAAAAAAAAAAAGGTTTTATATTGGCTTACATCTTAATTCTAGCAAGACAGGAAAAACTAAGGTACCGGTAGGGTCTAACACATAAGCTCTGATTGTTTAGCCTCTAAAATGAAACTTGAAAGATCACCTTGGTTTGCCAGCTCACAGCTACAAAAGAGAACAGACAGAGCTAGTCTGACCTAGTGACAAAACTAGAATTTGGGTAGCTTGACCAAAAATTACACATTTAAAAGCTATAAACTCCTAACCTAATTTATTACAACTAAATTGTGGAAAGATTATTTTTTTTTTTCTCTCTAAAAGCCACAGCAAATAAAATCAGGTGTAAGTTATTGTACACAACCTTTACAGCTTGGCCATAGACAGTATCACAGAAAAACTGGAAAAACTATCCATTTACTCTATGCTCTGGGAAATTCAAGGAGCACCTTTTGACAGCAGCAAGTTGGGACTCTGAGTCTTAATAACAAATCTACGGAGGAGTGACAAGACATTTTGCAGTTACTGATCAACAACAAACACAAGAGAGGGGACAAGAGTCCTTCATGTAATAATTTTAACTCTTCTCAGACTGCTCTGCCAGCAGGGGAGGAAAAAAATACCCTGATTTTTCTAAGGGTCACTTAAGGTTTCTTACCAAACCAAGCAATGAAAACAAATATCATCTTGAAGTGAGCAGGACTCTACTGTCTCTTTAGGGAAACATTCCCAAACCCCACATATTTTCCCATTTTAGCCTCCAGGGGCAATAACCCACAAAAAAAAAAAAAAAAAAAAAAAAAAAAAGAAAAAAGAAAAAAGAAAAAAAGAAGAAAACAAACCCAAAACCCAAAAGGTGGTCGGCTTTTTTGGCTTTGCCTTCTCTCTCTGTGAAACAACTCGGCAACCAGCGGGTCTCCTGCTGGAACGCTCACGCCCCAGCACCCGAGCAGCCCCCGGTACCCGACTCACACGGGCGGGAAACTGACGGGACCCCCAAGCGCCCCCTCATCACCCAGCCACCCGCCTCAGACGAGGAGGAGGAAAGATACTCTGCAAGTAGAAGAACTCCTCAGTGCTCGCCGTGTCGTCCATGGCCGTTGCCGTCCCGCCGCAGCGTTCCCCCGTTGCCAGGGGCAGCCGCTAGCGCGAGGAGGCCCCCACCGCGAGCAGCGGTCGCAGGGCAGCGGCGGTGGCAGCGGGAACTGCAGCCGGGGGCGGTTTCGTTTGATTTCATTTAACATCACTCACGCTGCCTCCCCTTGCCCCCTGAGGTTCCGATAAGTGCTCTCTTTAAAGTCCAGAAGCTTCTCACACGTTCTACTAGCAAGTGAGGGGTGCTGATTCTGGTGGGAGCCGAGGGGGAATTTGCTCGAGGGTGAGGAGGTTTCTGCAAGTTTTCAGTTCAGGGTGGTCAATGGCAAAGGCAGGTCAAGCCTCTGTGTCCTCTCAGGGCCCTTCTCGCTGCCTTCTGCCACTTTTCTGACTAGGAAATACTGCATTTTCTTGAAGGGAAGAGAAAAAAAAACCAGCAAATGAGGGGAAAACTGCTTCAATCTCATAACAAGGAACTTGTTTCTTCTTTAAAGGAAACATTTGAGTAGCTGAAACAGGTGTTTGATTGTTCATCTGAGCTTCAGTCCTGCAAGACTGATCGCTTTAATTAAATTCTTGCATTATGTCCTAGTTTTAATTAAGAGCAAGAGTTTTCCCGCACAGAAGTTTGGGAAATTTGGGAAAGAAGCGTACTATATCTTAGCATACCCTATCTTATGCATTTGTGGACAATATATGTTACGACTCTTTGTAGTTTGAGATAAGGAGCCAACAGAAAATGTTCTGTGCCTTATATTTTACAAAACGTGTGGAGGTCCCAGTCCTGAATTTCCATTGAGTTAACAGGCTTTGCATGCACTAGGAATTCAGAGTCAGTGCTTGAATTCATGTAAAGTAACAAAGTAAGTGCTCAAAGTCTTTTTAAAAACTTTTTAAAACAAACAAAAAAAAGTGCTAATATCTGGTCTCCAAAGTCTCTTAAAATTAAATCGGCAAGGAAGTGCATGATCTGAAAACACATGCACTAATTTTGCTTGTAGATTAAAAAAAACCAAAACAACAGTTGAAGTACGGTCTGAAAAGCATAGTAGAAGGATATGGGTGAAATTGAATTACATCATTCAATCCAGCCTTTAGCCTAAAAAAACACCAAGATGCAATCCTGCAAGGGGGCCTGTTACCTATGAGATTATTTTAGCACTTTATTTCCAGAGATTGTGACACCAGATTGCCATTCCTCTCCCATTGTAGACACATTCTGGAGAAATGAAGAGTACTTTGGCACTATCAAAGTCTCCAAACTGTAATAAAAGAGCAGTGTTTTGGCACAAGATTGTCACAACACTGCTAAGGCAACAAGAACTACTGTATTCCTTCACAAATTCTCTATCATCACCTTCACCACTGGACTGAGTTTGATACATGTCAGGACTTGAACTCATCTGAGTTCTTTCATCCATATCCAACCCAACAAAGTTGTCCTGAACTCCCTCAGAGCAGCTCAAAAAATAGCAATAAATAAGCAGAAGCAGTCACTACTTCCAAACCTGCAAGATTAAAAAGAAATCAAAACTGTAATGCAGTAGGGATGGCTTCAAGTGAAGGCCTCACTCTCTTTGGGAAGTTCCTAATTCCAGCACAAATCACAGATTACTTGTAACTGTAGTTATGTCATATAGACAAGTACAGCTGATCAACATCGTAGGTCAATATTACTGCTTTCAGCAACAGGTTTACGGTTAGCCTCTACACAGAGTTAAAAAACCCAAAATGCTAGGCAGTACCCTTCTCTCCCTTCCCCAGTTAGGCTTGCAGAGATAGGAAACTTCTCCCTACAAATTTTTCACGGGACTTCTCTATCTCACTAAAATATGGAAATGTATCCACAATTGACAAAGGCTGATGATGGCTTAAAAAGGGCTCAGAGAAGTGCTTCAGGGAAGATAAACGTTGTAAAAGCATAGATAGTGCAGGACAAAGGGATCTCAGTTTTCTTGGTTTATTAAAGGAATAAACAGCTTGACTAAAGCACAATTGTAATAGATTTTATAAGAAAGGTTATGCAAAGACAGAAACATATAGAGCCATGTTCAGAATTAAAATAAATTACAACTGAAAACAAAGAGCAAATTTCTAACAGATAAGTATTTGACTGATTTTCAAATATAATGAAAACTATGCCTGGAACTTTTATGAAGAAGCCATAGGACTTCTTCATAAAATGTGCATTCTGCATTCAGACATCAGCTAGTTCATCATGTCCTATGGCTCACATTTTCAAAAAAGTCAGCCATGATCATTGCAATGGTGCTTTCTACGGAAAAAAAAAAAGTTAAAAGGAAACCAGTTCTACCATATTTGGAGATTTGCCAGCATCCTAAAGGACCCATGAAGTTTGTCTGCTTTTAAAGGAGAATCAGTTGGTCAACAAATATTATTTTCCAAAGATTTAAAGCTTTGGGTTTTTTTAAACAAGTGTTTGGTTTTCAAGTTCTAAACTATTTATGTTATCCTATCATGACTGTATAAATGACCTGGTAGTACAATAATTTTCCTTCAGAGGACATAACAAGCCAACTTGTTTCTCTCTACCTTGTTGAAAGCCACCTACCATAAATACATTACATTTGGTTATAGCTAAGCTGAATTCCAAATACCTAATTCACCCTGCTTTAGAGCCTTATAACAGTCTGAGTTATAAATGATGACCCTCTCCCAAATGGCAATAACCAATGTTGTTACTGTATCCCATAAGTTCTCATGAAAAAGACATGGAAGCAGAATCTGCTATAGCTTAAATGCTTCATTAGACAGCCCGTTTACTTTTGTCCCACAGCAAAGACCAAGACATGCACCTTAGCCAGATATATTGGTGAGATGAGTTATATTTGAAAAAGATCGTTTATGAAAACTGGATAAACTGGAATGTTCCAGATGTGTAGCTCATGCATGAAAGACTGCGAGACACCCTCTCCTTCAGAAAAAAATACCATCACCCATGGAATTCAGTAAGTGAACTGGCTATAACTCTTTGAAAAAACAGAATACCCATCCAAGGCACTTTCAATGACTTTCCCTCCCGTGCAGGAAGCCATCCAAAAGGTCCCGTCTATGCATTTCATCACAATGGATAAGCAGCCAGCAAAGAATTGTCTGTCCCACTGACTTTTACACACCCATTTCTGATTGTTTTGGGGAGAAGGGACAAGGGAATGTCATCAATTCAGCTTTTGGAATAAGCAGATAGTGTGGCCGTGAGTATTACAAAGGCAGAATCATGGCGACAGCCAACAGGCCACTATCCGTGTGGTCATGATGGAGCATGGGACCACAGCTGGAAGCCAGAACGAGTTGGCAAACATCTTGTTTCAACTTCTGCTGTGCCATCTGCCTTCCAGTTAGGTGACTGACATTAAATGTTTTTTGTCTGTATTACCATCTGGCAGCTGCTTGTACAACAACAGAGTAACATGCAGAATTTGGCTAACAGTTATCCTAAGAATCTCATCAAGGATATTTGCAACACAGACTATAAAAGGAAAGTTTCTTTGATGGCACTACATGCACAGGTGAGTAACAGGGAGTGGGAAGTGATACATCCTTCAGTTCTTTGTGTATTTATTTTATGGAGTTCTCATAAAAGTTAAGGAAGGCGGGGGGCAGGTAGATGAGCAAGTGTCAGGCTATACAGGTTTCCAAAATATGCAAAAATTGTATCCAAAGAAAAGTTTGTTCTTGAAAAGTACCACCACTATTGCCATGCTGGGGAAAGATGTTCACTTTTCCAAACTTAGAGGAGCAGGACTCTTTTTTTTGTTGGTTTGGGGTTTTTTTTTGTGTGTAATGACGGATGCCAAAGTTGGTTTTGGAAAAGGAATCAGATTAAAGGAATTGATTAGTACAAACAACACAGTCTCGAGAAGCTGGTACTTTAACAAAAGTTTCATCTAAAATATAAGCATTGCCAAATACAGTGTCACTACAGCATGAAGTTCATGGCAAGCACTGTAATGCTAGGTTTTAATATTTATAAAGGTCACATTTCCAAAGCTTAGGGACCCTAATAACATTCTGGACTTTAAATGAAACAGAATGGGGTGCTTTAAAAAAAAAGGTGAGTAGGCTTTACAATAAATATGATCCCATGAAAGCTTAAATTGGTAACTTTTTTACTCTACTTCATGCTGTGCATTACTGCCTCTTTCCTCACTCCTATGCTGATGCTTATATAATTCTGAAATAATTTAAATCTAAAAAAGATACTCTAGACCCCCCTAAAAATTAGGGGGTTGTTTTGAGGTTTTTTTCAAATGCTAGGAAAAGCAATACTAAAATGCTAGAGATCTGGCATTCAGAGTTAAGCTGGTGTTACTAAACAAAGTACTATTTTATCTCAGCTCTTAGGAGAACATGTAATGTATATGGTTCTATTGTATTTCCAGGTATTTCTATAAGCTAAATCTAGGGTATACCAAGTCTCTGAAAATAAGAGTTTGAGTTGAGCTTGTATGAAAACAAGAATATCATTTTTCCCAATGTATCAGCACTTGTGATGAAGTTCATTGTCCTATGCAATTTAGTAAAAGCATAACTAGCATTAGCTGGAATGCTATTTATACTACTTAATCTATTATTCAAAAAGCTGTTTTTCTTCGATAAATTTCTAAAATTCCATCTGCCTTCAATTTCACACAGTTCTTTCATGGCAAAGAGTGAGCCCATATTCTGCTCAAAACGCAACAAGTGCAAACAGAAGTATGGAGAGGTTTGATGGCACTCGGAGGAAAATTTGGAAGTGAGCAATCAAGTATTTTGTCAGTAATGCAGAGTGACATTCATACAATGTGATCACACAGCACAGGCTTAATAGGCACAATCTTGTGAAGTGCAGATTTCCCACTGCAGACACTGGAACTGTGACATACAGTCTAGTCTGTGCCATGTAATACCTAAAAGAGTTATTCTAGCCACACTGCTGCTGCTATTCCCAAGAACTACAGCCTGCACAGCTTCTGCTATTGTTGTCTTTGAAAATTCCGAGAAGCTTTGGACAGATGGTATATTTTGACTCTCCATATACTAAATTTGAAGTTATTTCTGTGACACAGACAAGAATAAATTTTCCTGAGAGAGAGAAGTGACATATAGTAATTTTTTATTTTAGAAGTGTGACCCATGTTCTCTCTAAACTCCAGCATTATGAACACAAAGTTATTTATGCTAATAACTAATGATCATCTGTCCTGATAATTAGAGGCTTTTCATCTCATATGCTCTTCTCCTCCTTGAAATTAAGTTTAGCCTATATGCTTTTCAAATTTAGGTAACTTTGACAGCAAAGCAGCTAGCACACTCTTATCACAAGCTAAAAAAATATTATAACTATATGACAGTTGTAAAAAGGAAAGTCACCATTATTTCTCAAAAGACCCAAGAAAATAAAGTGCTGTACTGTCCTGATCTGTGCTTATTAATAGAGGCAAGATTTCAGATGCCATTGTGTAAGAACAAACACAAACTAAAGGCCAAGCAACAGGAAAACTACCATAAATTCCTACTTTTATTTACTATGCTTCCACTAAACTACTGCTTGTTACCCAGGTAATGCACCTTCCCGAGTCTCATACTAGTTAGCACATGTCAGAATAATTTTATTTGGTTTCCCACTTGATGTTTTGTTTGAGAGAGAATATGTGCACCTATTACAACCTGGTATGATCAAATTTTCCCTATCAAAATCACATTAAAAATATACAAAAGGGAATATATCTAACAAAAACATAAATTATTTGAAACTATTGCGTACCTCAACAAAATTAAGGTTTCTACCTGCACCGAATCCTCTGTTGTCCATGTCTTAATCAGATACAGCATAGAAGACTTCACTTCTTTTCACCCTTGTTGCCCCAAAATACATTTTCCTGCTCTTTGCTGCTTTCCTCATCTGGACACATTTCTTCCATCTTGCTTGGGTTTTCCTTGTTCCAACCAAGTTCCTTTGGAAGCTGACCATTTCCATTTGTGGTTTCAGCAAGTCTGACAATCCTTGGGTGTTTCTTCAACACGTATCTTTTCAGCAGTATGCCAAGAAGATATTGTATGTTCCCGTTCCAAGAAAACAGTCAGGAAATTATAAAAGAAAATTAGTCTGAGTGGTCACAGAATTTGATGAAAAAGGGGCAAGGACTAGCAGGGGATTTCTAGTCAGAGTATTTAGCCAAGCCTTTTGCTAACTACTTTAAGCTAGTTGCATTGATTGAGACAAGGCATGGAATTTTAACTTCTCTACTGATTCATTTTTTCTTAGTACAGTATCATTTTCTCACATACAGAATGTGAAGATATAAATAATTAGATGTCAAGCCATCCACTTCTAACCTATCTTAGCTGAGGGTGGCAGTGTACATTGGTTTCTGTACATTAATACATCATGGAGACTGCACGATTTATGTGGTCATCTTCGTTTTGTTATCATTAACAGAGATATGGAACTTGGGAGAACAATTCTGTAAAATTCCAACATTTTGGATAAAATATCAGGTTTTTTAAGAAGTCTTTTATATCCAATGCTGATTGCAGTTTGCAGTGCGAATGAAGCATTTTATTGTTTTCATTTCCATGTATCCCGATGAAAGCAGTAGTACAATATTGACGCCCTATAGTTAAATGTCAAAGCTTTGCTCTTTGATTTTTGTAATATTTTCTTTAAATATTGAAGTTCCACAAAATTGAAGTCTGAAAATGCTATGTTTAAGTTCTTTGCTTTTACCTCCATATTGCTTATAGCAATGAGGCATTACCTCATTTAATTTGCTTTCAAGCCATGCTCATTTTGATCTAGAACTGAATGAGAAAATGTTGATAACGCAGTGTGGTAGCTTAGCATGGGCTCCCAGGTCCTGCCAGAAACTTGCTCCAAGGTACTTCTCACAAAATCATAACCTCCTTGAGGTATCCACCCACTCCGGTGTAGGGTCCTCCACAGGCTGTGAGTGGATCTCTGTTCCACTGTGGTCTCCATGGCCTGCAGGGGCACAGCTGCGTCACCATGATCTGCACCACAGGTCACAGGGGAGTCTTTCTGTCAAGGCCTAAGCACCCTCCTCCCTCTGGTTCTTCACTGATCTCGCTGTCTGCAGAGATGTTTCCACATTCTCATTCCCTGCTGCTGCAGTTTAAAAACTGTGCAGCAACTTCTTCATCTTCTCAAATACGTTATTCATGGAGGCATTACCTCAGTCACTAATCGGCCAGGCCTGGGTCATCTGCAGGTCTGTGTTAGAATTGACTGGCATTAGTCCTATCAGCTACAGGCCAGGAGAAGCCACTCCTGTAGCCCCCTCTCCACCAAAACCTGGCCCAGCAAAACCACTACAAGCAGCTTGTCTTAAAATGATACCTAAATTTTGACCACCTTGTGTTGCATTGGAAGACACTCAAACTGATTTAAAATATGGTAGCTTACATACTAGAAGCTTAACTTAAACTCTTTCTGTAATTCATGACACTATGTTTCTGATAATATGATAATCTAGAGAAGCCTAAAGGGATCCAGGAACCTGAAACTAAAAGGTAAATCCTCTAGGTTCTCACTGACTGTAAATCCTTCAAAATGGCTCTGCCAGCTTTAACTCCGCTTTCTGTAAAGAGCAACTGCAGTACCAATGTCCAAGAAAAGCCCTCAGTCTGCTCCTGAAGTCAGCAATGATGCACTAAGGCCCTAGAAAAGGATGTCATTTCAGATAGAACTCTTCCTAGCGCCATGTTTTGACCAGATGAGACAGTTCCTTGCTCTGTATGTTGATCTCTGTACTGCCATCCTGACACAGATAGCTGTCCAAAAGGTGTATTTTACAAGGCAGTAGGAGGGCTGATGATTCCTCTCCACTGGTCAGGATTAGAGAGAAATGTAGCTTTACTCTTAATAGTAGTTTATTCCAGTGGAAATTAAGATTATATAGTTATTTAAGGACTACAAAATTTATCCGTTTAAATTAGCAGGATTTTTTTAAGAAATACCTCCTGGTAAAGGCATTTTGGACACTTTGAAATATACAGCTGGCTCATAAGAGAAGAATCAGAATTCTCTCACCTAAATTCACCTCTAATAACTTCTTAACATGTATTTGTACCTCATTGGGACAAGTATCTTCATAAACTAGTGTAACCATCTGTCTGACCATCTTCTCCCTTACAGAAGGCCCACAACTCTCCTTTCTGTGCTTTGTAGAGTTGATCACCCTGGAAATGGTTCTGTTCATAAATGACTATTTAGTACCAACTTTGGCAATGTGCAGTTCCATATCTGCTGCCCTTTCCCAGGGCCAGAATCTATTTAAATCTGACTTTAGAGTGTAGCTCCTTATAACGTGTTCCACATGATAAGAGAAAATCTGAAAATATGGAAAAAGAAAAGTAGACTGAGTAGCCCACACACATCCCCTTTCACATTTCCATCACAGATGTGCAATTTTCACTTTCTATGCTTTTTATAAAGTTTATTTAGAGCAGAAGGAAGCATTACAGTTTTCACAAGCTAGAGACTAGACATTTAAACAAATGACAAGTGACTACAATTGTAATTCCCATTCTTGCAGAAGACAAGACCACTTGCTTTAAAAGCAAAAGAAAACAACACAACTTTGTGGACAACAATAACTTTACATGTAAAGTTGGATTCTGAGTGAACTGGAATTGTTGAAGGAGTACATCTTTGTTCAGACCCAAATTCCTCCTCACAACGCCAGATCCCCTGTGTCCCATTAGCTGGAACACGTTTAAACCTGGACAGCCTTCCTTTTGCACTTCAATGTCAAGACATCTTGCCAAGTCTTCACCCTCCTTAGCCCATGCCAGATGATTTGCAGCAATTACTCAGACTGGCATGTGGTCAAGTCATGTGACAAAAACATTTATCTATTTTATAAGCAGAAGATTCCTCAATTAATAATTTGGAAATAATCACCTTTATGATCTGTTTTTCCAACCCAAGGCTCTGTCTCTAATAAGCACTAGCTGAACCTAGTGAGACATGTTGACTACAGAATTAACAATTTAAAAATCATTGTGCATGCTACGCATGCAGACATCACCCAGTGATGTTCCTTACTGCTAAAGGCAAAAAGCAACCTGTTGGTGCAACTCTCGCTGAAATCAGATGAGGTTTTCGTATCAACTTAAGATGGATCTAATACACCAATCCCATAAAGTCCATTCTTCACAGGCTCTCATCATCACAAGTTAAATCATGGACTTTCTGGAAGCTACTTGTTATTTCTTTTCAACAGCCACAGGGCATGTTGGTTTGTACAAAGCTTATTAAAATAGCAATAGCTAGAATATCGTATCGTCCAGCAAATCTAAAGCTAAGGAAGGTAAAGTTGATATCAGCTTTCTTCATCCTTCCTTTTTCAGGTGAGATTTGAAATGTTTCGTAAACACACAGCTAAGTCTGTTTTCTCCTGATTTGTGCACAAATGTCTTTTATAAATATATTAAGATACTGCAGAGAACCTAATTCTTACATGTGTATAGTACAGAATCTGTATAGCAAATGAAAATAACTGAAATTTTGGCAATCAGTTTACATAGGAAAAAGGCAATTTGTATTAAATAGCAACTCTGCTGAACAAGTGTAAACACATGACCTTTTCCCCCCAGAATGGTCAGCAAGATCAGTGTAATTGTGATGTCTAGCCGAAACTGCCTGTCGTGGTTTGGCCCAGTCAGGAATGAAACACCACAACAGTCTCTCTATCGGTGCTCCCCATTCACCCCACTCTAATTAGGCCCCAGAAAGGAGGGATGGAGGAGGGAGGTCTTAAAGTGCTGGCTATATTTTTCTCATCGTTCTGCTCTCTTTTTGCTTTTTGTTCTGTTCTGTTTCTTGTAGGTAGTAGAATAAACTGTCCTTACTTTCCTCTCTAAGTCGAGTACTGGAGTCTATTTTGCCCAGAACCATAAATGGCAGTGAGCCCTCCTTGCCCTTGTCTTGATTCACAACATCCTTGCTTATCTTTTTCCTCTCGTTTCACTGGGATGTCTGCCATCCTAACAAGAGTGGAGGTGAATTGGGGGCACCAAGCAAGAGACTGTCGTGGTGCTTCTGTGCTAGCTGGGCCAAACCACGACAACCTCTCACTTGCCACAATACTTCCTGTATGAAATTGGGTTCACAGCATAATGGTACCTGAATTGAAAACGAACTGCAGGCATCTTGAGCTACAGCCCTACCAGTGCTCTAATTCTCCACCTGTAAAATAGCCACTGTAGCCATTCCATAATATCACAGAATCACAGAATCTCAAGAGTTGGAAGGGACCTCGAAAGATCATCTAGTCCAACCCAACTCCCTGGACGTCCTAGAGTAGGTCACACAGGAACTCATCCAGATGGGTTTTGAATGTCCCCAGAGAAGGTGACTCCATAACCCATGTAGACAACCTATGCCAGTGCTTTGTCACCCTCACAGTGAAGAAATTCTTCCTTATGTATCTTTGCAATCTCTTATGTTGTACCCATTATGCTTGTACTCATTGCCCCTCATCCTATCACTGGACATCATTGAGAACAGCTTGGTTCCATCCTCCTGACACCTGTCCTTTGTGTATTTGTAAACATTAATAAGATCTCCCCCAGTCTTTCATCATAAGGGAGATACTCCACTCCCTTAATCATCACAGAATCAAGTGAAGAGTGCAGTCTGTATAAGAAAAGAATTGTAATCATTAAAACACTTTGCCTATTTCATCATCACATAGAATACAAAGTCTGAATTAGCATTTTATTAACACTACCATTATTGTAAATTAATATTAACAAGTAACAATGATTCTCAGCATTGAGAAAAGTGATCAAAGTGGTCTCCGTGTCTGGTTATGACAGTAGTACAGATGCAGACAGGCAAAAAACTTCATGCTGAAAATCCAGTCCGAACTTAAACTGAAAGCTGGAAACCAGCTCTGGATACAGATTTCACAGATAGACTTTGTAAACTCAACCAGTGCCTCCATACCTGAACATTTCTTCTTTCGCATGTGTGTAAATCCAGATCTCCAGCCTTATTCAACATTTTCATCAATGACCTGGATGAGGGGACACAGTGTACCCTCAGCAAGTTGGCTGATGACACCAAACTGGGAGGACTGGCTGATTCCCCAGAAGGCTGTGCTGCCATTCAGCAGGATCTCGACTGGCTTGGGAGTTGGGCAGAGAAGTTCATCAAGGACAAGAGTCCTGCATCTGGGAAGGAACAACCCCATGCACCAGTACAGTCTGGGTATTGACCTGCTGGAGAGCAGCTCTGCAGAGACAAAGCTGGGATTGCTGGTTGATAATAAACTAACCATGAGCCAGCAATGTGCCCTCATGACCAAGAAGGCCAATGGCATCCTGGGATGCATCAAGAAGAGTATGGCCAGCCGGTCAAGGGAGAATCTCTTCCCCCTCTCCTCTGCCCTGGTAAGGCCNTCTGTGGTGTGCAGTGATAGGACAAGAAGTAATGGACAAAAGCGGGAACACAAAAAGTTCTACTTAAGAAAAAACTGTTTTACTGTGAGGGTGAGGGAGCCCTGGCCCAGGCTGCCCACGGAGGGTGTGGAGTCTCCTTCTCTGGAGGTCTTCAAAACCTGCCTGGACACGTTCCTGTGTGATTTGATCTAGGTGGACTTGCCTCAGCAGTAGGGTCAGACTAGATGATCTCTATAGGTGGCTTTCAACCCCTACCCTTCTATGATTCTATGATCTCAGGTTCATAGCTTAGTCTGCCATGGAGTTATCAAGCATGATGATATTTCATTGCAAATGTAGCTTTGTATTGCCACCAGTTGTTAGTCTACAGTTTTGTTGAACACCCTTAACCATACCATCTCAATTCACCATACAACCTGCATGCCATACATGCAATAATTAAAGAGAGACTCATCTTCTACTACAGTATTTTTATAACAGCTTTCCCCCTAGGCATGTATTCTGTTATGTTTCTTTCACTATACTGCATCAGCTTTGTTTCAACTGGTCACAGCTAATTAGGACTGAGTGAGCTATGCTTATTGTAGATCTAAGATGTTGATGTTACAAGCAGCTCATAACCATCTCCTGCCTATGGCTCCAACATGGGAGGGTGAGATGAACCTCCCAATGAAGCACAACTTTCCATAGTAGCCTCTCTGCTCCCTGGCCAGAGTCACAGCTTTCTACATCCTCCTTAAAGCTGTCCAGGAGGAAAGACTAAGCCAAACTGGAACCAGACTTGAAAAAATCTTTTTGCTTCCTACAAAGCAGAGTAAGTTTCCAACAGACCAAGCACTATTGGGACAACACATCAATAGCAAAAAGTCAAATATTGGCAATTTTCATCCCTTATCTTCTCAGGTGTTATTATATCAACTTGTGTACTCTGGTAGTTATAAGCTTTGGCCACCAAGGACACATTTATGTTGTCCACAACTGAAGGAGAATGGAAGTCTAACAAAATCTACCTTTCTTCCCAAGCAGATAGCGGTGCACATAGTAAAGATGCACACAGTCGTTATATTGTGCATTAAGGCCTATGGTACCCCTGGTTCCCTGCAGCACTGGCAGAGACATCACTGAAAACATCACTGGCAGAGACAGGGTCCCTGCCAAGCACTACTTTTACTCAGGTCATTCACCTGTCCCAAGGAGTTGTCAGGGTGATGACCATATAACTATACAAAGCAGTATTTTATTGACAAGTGCCTTGTCAATATAGGTAAAAGGCCTTAAAATACTTTTCCTGAATGGCTCATGGATCTTCACCCTCGGTTACATTCTCCAAGCATAGACAGACCTAAAAATCCCTTTCCCTTACCTCAGTTTTCAGTGCACTGGCTACTATGGTAAGATTTTTTTCAGAACATCTCCACGCATCACAGATTGTCCTTCTATTTAACAATAAAACTATTTTCTGATGTTTTCAGAAAGCAAAGCACTTTTAAATTAACAGATATTTGGGTCTTAAGTGTGAGACCATCTTACTGCTCAACACCTTGAATTCATTGTGTTATTTCCCCAAGGATGTTGTGCTATCCTCCCAGCCCACAACTTTGCAAATTGACAAACTATAAGAAGGGCTTCTGCTACAGAAAGAAGAATCAATAGCTGTCTACTTGGATAGCCTCAAAAAGTGCTTAACTTTTAATTGAACACTGGAAAAGAAATTGCAAAGCACAAGAGCTCAAAACGGCATGAAGCCTGCATAATTATCTTTTTCCTTGCCGTTCCTTATGCAGACTGGAGACTAATTAAACACATGTGCAGGCTAGAAAATGATTTGTAAAGATATATGTTTTGTCAGTTCACAAGGGGACCTAAGCAGAAGGAAAGTACTAGCAAGGAATGGGAGCCATTGCCAGCTGTCTTGTACTCTCATTTTCACTAGTACCTTGTCTTTTCATTTCACCCGTCTAGAGCAAAGACAAATTAGATTTTGCATCTGCTTTTCAATGAGATGAAGAAAATTCAGGACAATGGTGAACTCAGGCCCTGGGCTTCAAGAGTAATATCAACAGGGGTTTTAAAGCATTTTGATGCTAGCTTCATACACAATATAAATGTTTTCCATTATAAAGATATTTTTCCTAACTTGACCCTTTTATAACACAGAAGAAAATTAAAACAAGCATTTTCCTCCCTTCTGTTGCAGAAAGGCAAAACCAAGTAAAGCCTTTACTCATAAAACCCGTTCTTTAATATCATGCTAACAAAAAGGCCTAAAATACATTGAGTAAAGTATTTCTCCAAAATACAATCACCACCTACCTCTTCTCCCTTCTTCCCCTTCCCAGGAAAAGAAAGGCCTCAGCCTGCTCACCAGGGCTTTAAGTCATGTCTCTTTTCACATCCAGTGTGAAAGCACCTGCTCAGGCTGGCTCTCAGCTGGCAGGATTGAATTAGAGCCCAGCGACCATTGCCCTAATAGGAGGCAATATTATTAACTTTAATTCATTCACATCAGCATTGATCAGAAGCAGTTACTGAGTACCAGGAAGGCTTCAGAATGTCAGTACATAGTGTTCAAGGCCAGTGTAATTACCACAGAAATGAAGAATGCTGTGATCAATCCAATGGTGTGATTATAATGGAAAATTCTGATCTGTGGTTTTCATCCCGCACCATCTGAAGATTGTGGTTTCTGTGAGACTGGAGTCCAAAAAAAAAATGTATCAGCTGCTCCAAAAACTGTAGCCAGTGAGTACATTTTTAAGATGATGGAGGCAATCTTCAAACGGTATCTCCCACTAGTGAACAACTGCAGGGCAAGAGAAAGGAGACCACACTCATCAAGTGTGCTGCTGCATTCAAACTCCTGCACAAATTAAAATGAAACTTTAAATATGTTAGTTATGGCACTGCGTGGCTCTAGCAGAGTAGTTCAATGCCACTTTAGAATCCCAAGAGCTCTGGTGGATTAACGCTGCACGACTTTGTATGTGTCAGTCTCTCCAATATAGCATTAGGTTTAGATATCTAAAAGCCTGCAATCCCACGTGCAGAGAGAGGCCTTCTGAACATGCATTTTCTGTGGTAGAAGTTGGCAGGGGAGAAATCTTCCAAGATGATTGATCCTATCTCATCTTTACTAGCGATTACACTCCACCATCATTTAGAAACCTCTAATTTAAATAAATCCACCTCTACATTCTATCTCCTGTTCTCCATTTCCCTGGCTCCTCTCTTCCTGCCAGATATCCTCTTTCTCTCTCTGCACCTGGGGAAGCACAGGAAGGGTTGAGAGGATGCAGAATTGGCAGGCAATTGGTCTCTTTTGCTCCCACTCAAGTGCTCTCGAGAAGAAGTCCCTTTCATTAGCATCGTCCCACCCCAGCAGGAACTTTGTCTTCCCAAACTACCTTTTTAAAACACTGAAAGCAGGCAGGGGCAGTGGAGAAAAGAAGGCTGATTGCTTACATGTGTCCTCACCATGGCAAATATTACCCTGAGATTCAGCTCAGTGAATACCAGCAGGTCATGCATGGGCTGCCTGGGGCCGTTTTGTGACAAAATATCCCAGAGCTGTCAGACAGTAATACTTCCAAATTCAGCCTGGTAAAACATCAGCTCTGGACGAGCAGAGCGTTGGAGTACTGGATGGCTTCGTATCCTCCTGGTCCTGTGCTCTCCTGCTTGCACAGCCCTTATTTTTTAGTACTCAGAGCCCATGCAGGATGCCACAGCTCCTGCAAGCAGTCAGGGCTACTTCAAGTTCACATTGTGTGGCCAATGCTGCCACCCTAATGTTAAGCAAAGAATATATCTGCATCAGGCAGACACAGCTGTCCTTGTCCTTGCATTCCTGCCACACAGCTCTGTGGTGTATACACGCACAGCCCATCAGGGAACCAAGATGAGGGCATAGAAATGGGGGGATGTTTTATCTGCTGGTTCTCAGAAGTTCAAGAATAGGCACAATCAGACTCCTCCAAGGTGCAGGAGTTATTAGGAAGCCATCCCAGTCTGGTGAAACAGATAAATAGTGCTATCTGTGCAGCCCTCACTGATGGAGAGCAGGGAGAAGAGAAGCCACTCGTCTTCCTCGGACCCGGTGTGGTCAAATAAAGAAATAATAATTTCTGATAAGCTCTTTTTCATATGATGTGGAAAATCGTTATAGGGAAACCTTAAAAGTGTAGCCAGCAGAGCACTAAATGAATGGAAGTATTTAGTGCTGTCGTCTCCGTCCACCTTAAGACACGAGGGAAAAAGAACATATATATTTTCTTAAAGCCAAGAAATAAGCAGAATAGCTAAAACAAACGCTTTTGCATACGTTTAGTGTGTTCTCTGCGCGAGTGCCCCATCGTTTCGTGCCCAGCGGGAAGCGCGGCAGCCGCTGGAAGGACATGGCAATACTGACACCTGCCGTCAGCACCGCAAAGCGGTGGAAATAAACTCACGCCCTCACCGCCTTACCCCCGAAATGCTCGGAAGTGCAGGTATTTACGGAGAGGTGTATTGCACTGATCTCACTGTCGTTACTGGGCTAAGGTACCTTCAAAATGTACACAGCGCAGGTAAACATTTTGTTTCCTTAGGAGACCCACAGGACTTTTATGCATTACTTCTCTCCCCCTTCTAGATTTATGTTCTCTATTAAGTTTTACACTGCTCCTTTAATCCAATTAGTACTAAAATCTTCTCTTTTTTCATCACTGTGCAGATAGGAAACATGTTTTATTTCCTGCAGCAAGAAAGAATAAACTGCCAGAAAAGAAGCCTTAAAGATTACAAATGAAGCTTATAACAGTGTTTGTGCCTCTGCTGCAGCATTTGAACACTGCGTCTCTAATGACATTTGGAGCCCCTTGTCATGCACATTATAGGAACTATGAATGGAAGGAGGAATAAACCTTGAAGTTGCAAACTGAGTGCAATACTGAGAGATGCCAGCAATTAACAGAAATGGAGAAATTATGTATGTCACATTAGGGTGAATAAGCAGCATCCACTACTTCCTCCACACACAGCAAAGTGGGCAAAGCGGCTTTCAGTTGCACGTCAAAACATTGCAAATGTTTACTGCAAGATGAGATATTCCTGACTACATTTTTTAAAAGAGTATCTTTATCAAAGCATTCCCAATTGCAGAAAAAAAAAAATTATTTCTAAAAATAATGCATTTATAAAGCAGCACTGCAGCCATCCCTGCTGGTAACTTCTTAGTGCATTGCACACAACAAACAGCTATTGGTACAAAATATAATAGACTCCTGAAATTATCCTGCTGCTTCTGACATACCTCATCAAAAGTCACTTGAAAATAACAGAAGCTTGAGGCTTGTCTTTCCTCTTACATCATAGAATGGTAGGGGTGGGAATGGACCTTTAGAGACCATTTATTCCAATCCCCCTGCTGCAGCCACCCAGGTCACACAGGAACCTCCCTGGGCATCCTTATCAACATGCAGAGCTAGTATGCCTGAGACCCAGTTGTGACAAATTGACACAAAACTGTGCAAGATCAACACCTGATGAGCATTTTAACTATAATACAAAGTGTAGTTAAGCAAAGGTAACGGTTTTCTTGAGACTCTTGGGAGCAAAGTAGCAGCTGGGCCGGTCAGAAATGCTTTTTAAAAAGATTTCCTGAGAAATAGAAACTCCTTAGACAGGTTGGTAATGGTGAGCTTCTCTGGTATGCTGGAGAGCTTGAGCCAAGGCTATATGTTGCACAAAATTTGGGCTCAAATCTCTTTCCTGCTTTCTTGGGTGTTGAGTAACCTGGAGGAGCAATGTTTGGGTTGTTGTTGTTGGTTTTTTTTTCTCCTTGCTTCAATAATGTGTTCTCCAGAATTGGAAAGGGGGAGCCTCAATAAAAACCTCTCCCTTTTTTTCAAGGGAGAAAAATGGCATCTTGCTGAGCTGTTCTCTATCCTGGTATTTATATTGCAACACCATCTGTCTCTTGCAACATGTTTGCTGTACATATGTACCACAAAGAACTGTTTGTTTGGTGGATGGATGCAGGAAGGCCAGCAAGGTTTTGGTGCTGCCTCCATCCCAATTGTCTCATTGTGGTTAGTTCCGATTTTCTTGTTACTGGAGCTCCTATGCCTCTCCTGTACTAGAGTGCACTGTCAACACATTGCCATCTTGGCTGAAGCTCCTTGGAAAAAGGAGGGGACTAGATAGTTTACAGCAACCTCCTGTCCTTCCCCTGCAGCATAAGAGGTCCCACCTGCACCTCTAAATTGGGAGTGACTATGGTCTATGTGGAAAAGCTGCTTTGACAGAGATGCAACACTTTCCAACACAATAATAAAATTCAAATTATCTGCCTCTAAGTGGAAAGAAGAAAGCACTGAGTGCAGTGCTCTTCTGCTATCATTCAGAGCATTCAGCCCTACCCGTGTGCCAGGGCACTAACACAACATAGTGCTGGATGAGGGCTGGCTAATCTAAGCCAGGTACCAATGTGTGTTTTGGGGGTGCCTGTCACCAGCACCTTCCAACTCAGGAGAGGCAGGGGAAAGTATTTTGAAGCAATGATATAATCCCACTCTGTTTTTCCAGTGTATGAGGTAATGAACATCTTTAGTGTTTAAAGGTGCTGTGAGGAGCTGCAGGGCATGTGTGAATGCCAACATTTTATGGAAGGGGTGGTTTTACTGCCAGCAGACTTTAAAAAAAAAATCCTCGCAGTTTATATTAATAAGACTGGATGTTATTACGTGTCAGGAGTTATTGTGATTTATAAAGTGCTTCTTACTTGGTGTGTAATGAAAACACTTGGCTCTCAATCCCAGTCGCTAACAGTAGATGATAGTAGCTTTATCTGCAATAGCCAACATGACCTGGAACCTTCTATCATTTTTAATGATATTTTAGTGTTGCCTTTTGCTTTCACCTGAGCCTATAGTAGCCTCAGTTTTCCTAATGTGAATAAATAATGGAATTCTTTTTGTAAAAGAATGAATTTAAGAAAAAAAAGGGAGGCAACTGCACTGCTTGGTATTAATGTCCTAAATACTCTCATTGTACAAGGCTGCAGAGTTACTCCTTTAATAACATGCTCCGATAGCTGTTCCCAAGCCTCTCATTCAGGACAATCATTCTTCTGTTGAGAATTTGACACGTATTAAAGATGCCAAAAATAAAACAAGTGGAAAGGGGTGGAGATGGGTGTAAGTAGATGGATGAGTGTAGAGCCAAGTAATTGTTCCCAAAAGTACTTCTCTCAAAAAAAAAAAAAAAAAAACCACCCTGTATTTAACAAGAGTGTATTACTGCAAAATACCTGTGAGTGGGGGAAAAGATACTTTCAGAAGGGGACTCCTTGGGACCACACTGGATTATTTGCCCTAAAAGCATGGCCATATAAATAAATTTTTAAAAGCAAGAGTGCCAACAGTCATGAGGTTACCTTTGCTACTCCCTTCTTCTATTATTCCTTAAATGATTAAGAAAGGTATGGGTATATCTTGATAACTGCGGATTGCTAGCCCTTCAAAGGTAGGACTGGCAGCCAAGATAATGCTTTCTGTTGTGGGCTTCTGTCATGATCATGCAGCCTGCTATAAAACTTTCCACCTGTGCATCACCTTTGCAACATGAGCTATTTCAGTGCAGTCCTATGGCATCCCTGGGGTTAAAACAAGAGGGAATTACTGCAAAAGGAAAGAGTTCAGCAAACTCTTTGAGTGGGGAAAGGTGTCAGAAATAGCTCCAGTGGGAGCAAAGCCCCAGTGCACACTAATACTGTGCTGGCTCCAGCTAGCTGCAGGGAAGGGTTTAAAAAAACAACAACAAAAACCAGCACAACCTTAGAAGGAGAAAATGTATCCTGCTGGTCTAAAAGCAACAAAGCTTCTGCTTTCCCCTGTGAGTGTCAGGGAAGCTGTGCACAGAGGCTGCCTTTTCCTGCAGAACTGTGTTTTCCTGCTGCATGTGGCTGCAGGTAGAGGGGAAACTGTGCCCTTGATGGCCTGCATGTTGTCTGCAAGAAGGCTGACTCACCTTTCAGGCAGCCAGAGAAAAGTATCACACTTGTGCTGCTTGTAACATGGATGTTGGAAACAAGTACAATATAATTTTTTTTTCCCAGGAGTAGGGAAAAGACCTAGGAGGGCTAGAAAATCTCATATATCCAGAAATGGGGTCATTTTTGGCAGTGAAGATTAGTGTTGTCAGCTGATCTGCTTTGGACCTCTTGTCTCTGACCAGGCCTGGCCCCATTCAGCTTTGTTTGGTAGGGAAAAAGCTCCCATCAGGCTTTCATTGAATGTCCACACCTACAAAACCCCATGAGGTGTTTCACTGTGATGAATGATGAGGCCAACTCAAAAAGCTGGAAAAACCTGGGTGAAAGGAATTACTGCTAGATATATTATCATTGTACTCATCAATCCAGTCTTTTTAGGTTATGCTTATTTTAAAGCTAAATGAAAGACTAGGTCTGAGGCAGAAATATTATGTAAAAGGGGAATAAAGATAAAATACACAGCTTTAGGCAACAAATGCTATCTTCTTTTGAGATAGAAGGGTGTATCAGGAAAACGGCAAGGAATAGTGTTCTGCAGAGTCATTGTAGCAGCCATGAGAGCCAAATACAAGGGACAGTACAATTATCTTAGAGAATGGCAAATATTTTACAGGCAGCCGCCTCCTGAAATGTAAGTGGAGATTGACCACAGATGCTTACAGGAGGCTTAATTGTGCTTGTCAGCAAGGCTCATTATCCATACATAAACATATGTGCTACTTCTTAACAGCAAAGTGCATTTTTTCAAGAGAATATTTTAAACCTGAACTGCTTGAGTGTCAAATTAGTCAAGTCTGGCTTAGTTTTAATTACACCAACCATTGGATTTTGCAGGAGAGTGAGGGTTGTGCTCCTTTTGTAGTCAGAAGAAGTTGTGTTTGCAAAGTTACTACCCATAAAATATTGTTCCATCATTCAGCATTTTCACAGGAGCAATGTCAGAGGTCAGTAATGTGCCTCAGTGCCTGTTTCACTTGAGTTTTGCTTAAGGCCTCGGTTGGGGTTACCTTTTTAAGGAATTTCTGCCTCTCATTGATTGAAATTATGTAAAGTGGGAGCTGCACCTTGGATCTGTTGCCCTACACCTCCTACAATCCCTTATATCAGAGCAGGCAGGTGGAAAACAGCCAGGTTAGACTAATAACTTTTTTAATCCTTGTTCTGCATTTGTGTAAGGCACTGGAGAGCTGGCCCCAGGGAAGCAGGCAATTTCCTGCAGGTATTTAACAAGGTGTGACAGGAAAATTGGGAGAGGGCAGTGGCTCTGGAGGCAGAATTGCCAGTTAAAGGATTTTCTCTCCTCAGGCTCCATTTATAACCACCTCACTAGTGGTGAAGGTGAGGCTCAGGTACTTCAAAGCATGTATAACGTTGGAAGTGGGCTCAGAAAGAACAGCCTTTGAAGTGTGAGTTAAGAGTAGTGGGTTGGGCATGGGACCAGTGGGGAGAGCATTCTGACAAGTGGAACGGGTTGGACGAAAGGAGGGAGGGGACTGGCTTTGGGTTTTTTGCCAAGCTATCATATCAGTGTTAACCAGGAGACCTGCTCACACTTCTTCAGCTTCCTCAGATTTTTCAAATAATAAAGTTAACTGTTGCAGTAACTAAAGTGCTGTATAATTTAGTGAATGAAGTGTAACCGAGTTGTGGCAGAAGGCAGCTGCTATCAGATGGTGTGCACATTGAGCAAGAGGTTCGTCATGGGCTGACATTCACTCCCCCATTTTCATGGGCAGGAGTGAACAGAACTCATTTCAGCAAGTGGAGCTGAGCTTGGCTGAGGCACAATACTCCAAGCTTGCACGATACAAGTGATCCTGTACTTCACAGAAAATTAAATAAAGTCACTGGGGTTATTTTGCATGTACTCCAGTCCTTATTGTAGTGCCTCAGGGGTACCACCACCACAGCTTAGTAGTGCAAAGAGACACCACTGACACACAGCCTCTGCTGTCTCCCTGAGCACAGCCTGAGCATGGCATTTCTGAAGCACAATTTGAGTTCTATTTCTTTTTATTCCTTAGCACTAAAAAATTTGCCTGTCAGTGTGACACGCATCCTTGCAAGGGTTTTTCCCATGAGCAGGAGGGCAGATTTTACAAGCATGGTGTTGGGCTGATGTCTAATTTTTTTAATAGCAAACTCGTTACATTTCAGTGTGGATTTTGGGAGATGATGAAAGCCAAAGTTACAGTGCTGAAACCTTTTAAAAAGTCCATCTGTCCTCACACTGTAAACTTAGCAGAAAGAGCTCTGAGCTTGCAGGAATGGATACCCAGTGCCTGCAGCAAGTCTTTCTCCACTCATACCATTTGTGAACAAAGGTTAATAATGTTTGAAACTCTTAAAACTCAGAGTTCAGTCTACCATCCTTAGGCAAAAGAAAAAGCTTTTAGGAATGAATACAGAATTTCTCTTGGCAGAGCAAGGCCGTGAACTGAGGCTCTAGCTCCTGAGTCTTGCTTGCAAAATCTCAAGCCACTTGATATTATAACCCTTAAGATTCTGTGATATGAAAATCACGAGGGGAAAATATCAGTGATAGTTGTGCCTTTCTCCTCCATCGTGTTCACCAGAGATAAAGGGAAAGTAAACAATGAAAAAATCATTCAAGTTAACTCCTGGCTAAGAGATTGGTGCCGATGGGAATGCTTCAGATTTTATGACAATGGATCTTTCTTTGGTGACTGTAACTTGATAGGACAGGATGGGATTCATCTCTCCCATAAAGGCAGCAGAATATTTGGGAATAGGCTAGCCAACTTGATCAAGAGGACTTTAAACTAAAGGACTTGGGGAGTGGGGGGAGAAGCAACATAGAACAAATTGTCCTCTCTAGCAGGGAAACGGGACAGGACAGGGAATGCAATGATAAGTGCCCTTCATCCATACACTGTGCTGAAATACAGAAGGCTGACCACCCTGAGAGAGAGCCAAAGCAGGGAGGATC